>CAUYPK010106232.1:0-22568 GCA_963574355.1 Loris lydekkerianus
CACCATACATTGGTTTTATAAACAGTTTGACACATTTTCATCGCACTGGTTAATATAGCCTTCCTGGCATTTTCTTAGTTATTGTGTTAAGACAATTATATTCTACATTTACTAAGTTTCACATGTACCCTTGTAAGATGCGCCGCAGGTATAATCCCACCTATCATCCTCCCTCCGCCCATCCTCCCCCTTCCCTCCCTTTCCTCTCCCCATTCCCCATATTCTTAGGTTATAACTGGGTTATAGCTTTCATATGAAAGCCAAAAATTAGTTTCGTAGTAGGGATGAGTACATTGGATACTTTTTCTTCCATTCTTGAGATGTTTTACTAAGAATAATATGTTCCAGCTCCATCCATGTAAACATGAACGAGGTAAAGTCTCCATCTTTCTTTACAGTTGCATAATATTTCATGGTGTACATATGCTCTTTTTTTGATGATTAATTTGAGTTCTCTATAGATCCTAAGTGTCAAATCTTTGTCAGATTCATAACATGCAAATATCTTTTCCCATTCTGAAAGTTGTCTGTTTGCTTTTGTTGTTGTATCATTAGTGTGCAGAAGCTATTCAGTTTAATTAAGTCTCATTTGTTTATTTTTGTTGGTGGAGCATTTGCCACTGATGTCTTCATAAAATCTTTTCCTAGGCCAACATCATCAAGAGTTTTTCCCAGACTTTCTTCTAGGATTTTTGTTATTTCATGCCTTAGATTTAAATCTTTTACCCATCTTGAATCAATTTTTGTTAAATGGTGAAAGGTGTGGGTCCAGTTTCAGTCTTTTACATGTTATCTAGTTCTTTCAACACCATTTATTGAATAGAAATTCTTTTCCCCAGATATGCTTTTGTTTGGTTTATTGATGATCAGATGGCAATTAGAGAATTTTTTCATCTTTTGAGTTTTTATTCTGTTCCATGTGTCTATGTCTCTGTTTTTGTGCCAATACCATTCTGTTTTGATCACCATGGACTTTTAAATATAGTTTAAAGTTGGATACAGTGATGCCTCCAGTGTTGGTATTTTAATGGAGATTGCATTGAATCTGCAGATTGCTCTAATTTGAATAGACATTTTAACAATATCAATTCCTCCCAGCCAGGAGCTGGTATGCTCTAACATTTGTTGATGTCTTCTACTATTTCTTTTCTTAGGGTTTCATAATTTGCTTTGCAGAGGTCTTTTACCTCTTTTGTTAGGTATATGCTTAGGTATTTCATTTTCTTTGAAGCTGCTAAGAAGGAAATTGTGCCTTTTATTAGCTTCTCAGCTTGTCTGTTGTTGGCATATACATAAGGTACTGATTTGTGGACATTGATTTTATACCCTGAGACATTACTGTATTTCTTGATCACTTCCAGGAGTCTTATAGTTGAACCTTCAGGTTTCTCTAAGTATGAGATCATTGACAAAGAGTGTAAGTTTGACTCCTCTGCCCCAATCTGGACGCCCTTTATATCCTTCTGTTGTCTGATTGCATTGGCTAGAACATCCAGCACTATGTTGAATAATAGGGGCAATAGAGGACAACATTGTCTGGTTCCAGTTCTGAGAGGAAAATTTTTATTCAAGTCAGTATGATATTAGCTGTGGGTTTGTCATAGATGGCTTCAATCAGTTTAGAAATGTGCCACCTATGCCTATTTTCTTAAGTGTTCTTTTTAGAAAAGGATGCTGAATTTTATCAAATGCTTTTCTGCATCTATTGAGATAATCATATGATCTTTGTTTTTGATTTTATTGATATGGGGAATTACATTTATGGATTTGTGTATGTTAAACCAGCCTTGCATCCCTAGGATGAAGCCTACTTGATTATGATTATGATTTGTATAATGTGAAGCTTTAATCTATTAACTAAGATTTTATTAAGTATTTTTGCATCGACATTTGTTAGGGAAATTAGTCTGTACTTCTCATTTTTAGTTAGATCTTTTCCTGGTTTTGGTATGAAGGTGATGTTTGCTTCATAGAATCCTTTCCTTTATTTCTTTTGTCATCCATATTTTTCTCCCTGTCACTATTACTTCTTTAGAGGAGGAATCTTCTGTGATAGCTGACTCATGATCTGTTGGGTGGGTGCTCTGGTTTTTTTTTTTTTTTTTTTCATGTTTCCAGAATTTTTCTGTTGGTTACTCTGCATACACGTTTTCTTCTCGGTTACTTCCTACCCTGATTTTTTCCTTCTCACTACCTTCTTCACTATAAATTACTTGGTCTCAAAGCTTATGTGTTACACTGGCTTTTTTGTATAAGGCCAAAAGGAAGAAAAGTGTAAAGCTTGAGAATGGAGAAAAAGGAGAAAAAGAAAAACGGGAGGGGAAGGTGAAAGACGAGAAAGAGAGTGACAGGAGAAATGGAGTGTTTGGCAGGGTGCTATGGCCACACTTGCAGCTCTAGGACTTTGGAAGGCCAGACTGGGTGGGTCTCTCAAAGTCTGGTGCTCCTTACAGCCTGGGAAAAAGCGACTTCACCTATGCCAAATATGGAAAGAGAGTAAAATAAATAAACAGAAAAAAATTAATACTTCAAGCAATATGTTGTAGTGGGGACCTGCCAATATTGTCTTTCCAAAGGCTCAAACTAGAAAAACATCCCAGACCGTGAACTTGTGACCTCCTTGAGTCATATCAATACCATGACCTCTAAGCCAAACCCTCCCAGCACTCAGAGAAAGAAAAATCAGTAAGAATAAAGAAAATTGGGCAGCGCCTGTGGCTCAGTGGGTAGGGCGCTGGCCTCATATACTGAGGATGGCGGGTTCAAACCCAGCCCCAGCCAAACTGCAACAACAACACAAAATAGCCAGGTGTTGTGGCAGGTACCTGTAGTTTCAGCTACTAGGGAGGCTGAGGCAAGAGAATCACCTAAGCCCAGGAGTTGGAGGTTACTGTGAGCTGTGTGAGGCCACGGCACTCTACCAAGGGTGATAAAGTGAAACTCTGTCTCTACAACAAAAAAAAAAAAAAAAAAAAGAAAGAAAATTAAAAATACAGTTATATAAGGTAATGAAAAAAAGGGATATCTTTGTTGTTGTATGAGAAATATGTGTGGAAAGATGGGAAAAGTAGAAAAATCTCCACCAGAAGAGAGAAGAAAGGAGAGAAATAAAAAAGAAAGGTATAATTAAAGAGTCTGAAAAATAATAACAAAAATGGAGGAGCCCTTGGTACTGAAGTAAGTAAAAATGAAAAAAAAAAATAGAAATACAACCAAAAAAAACCCCTCAAATATATATATATATATGTATATGTATTTATGTGTGTGTGTATGTACACACACACCCCACATGCACACATATATATGTGTGTATAGATAGATAGATAGTAGCCATAGGACACCATGTGGTACTGTGGTGTCAGGAGACAAAGAACATACGCTGTTTTGCTGTGAAAAATTACAGCCAGAAACCACTCTCTACTTGTTGCAGAGGAGATTGGGTCCTGTCTTAGTTGCCCTCAGTGAGTGCCTGGTTACTTGGTCAGCATTCAGCCTTCACAGTATTGGAGTCCTGAAGCTCTTGCCAGATGTCTTAGGAGGTGTATTAGACAGTGGCCCCTGACAATAGTTCCAGGGGCTGGTCAGTTCACCCCAAAGGTAGATGCCTGAGCTCAGCAGGCACGTTTGGACTAGCCATGCATTAGACCCTGCAGACCACTTTTCACACACAGCCTTCTTACAATAGTGGCCCTCAGCTAGCAACCAAGCTGCTCGGAGACCTACCCCACCCAGTATTCAGTCTTGTCTATTGGACACTGATCTAGTCCATCCACTCATTTAAGCCTTCCAAGGAAGTTCCAAAGAGCAGTTTAGTCCAAAATCAAACAACTACAGGAGAGGTCCTTCTTGTCCCCAGTTCTCAGTGGGCAGGCTGGCCAGTCAGTTCCCCTTTCCCCCATTCCAAGTACTCACCTTCTGTGCTGGTTTTCCTCAGCTCCAGACCTTCCTCCTGGCTCCTATAGTCCATCGCTGCTTCATCGTGCCCCCGGAGTGATTTTCCTGGAGGTGGTTGGAATTTTCTTTCCCCTGTCTTTCCACACTGGCTACTAAGGAGATGTTTCTAGCATGCCATCTTGCTTCACCCCAACTTTATGTTTTTCTGTTTGTTATTTGTCTTTCTAATTATAAAAATGTTTTATGTTGATGTCTTAGGATAGTCATGGCATAACAATATTATTTCAGGATGCATATTATGGGGGAAATACAGAGGGTTCTAACAAAATGTATATACATGTTAAGAAAGGAAAAACCTGTATTAGAATTGTAATACTCAAGTCATATTAGACTTCTGCAATTATAAGAAATACAACATACAATATCAAAATAACAAACATTATCAGTATATATTGCGTATTACAATTCTAATACAAGTTTTTCCTTTCTTAAATGTGCATACATATTTTTTGTGCATCTTCTATAGTTGACTGAAAAGATGCCATAGACTGGTATCTTAATCTAAATTTCTACTAGACTTCATAGTAGAAATAGTTGTGTTTTCCCAACTATTCTTATACCTTTAAGGTACATATATATGAATGATTGGAATAGACTAGGCAGAGCATGCTTAGATCAAACACAATGTTTCCTAATCCATTTTCTCCAAACTTCATAATGATAAGCATCCCAGGAAACACTTTTGTGTTTGAATATTAGAGAGTGTATTCCATCCTAGGACAGATAATGCTCTCCAATATTCCATCCCAAAAGTGTGTTCCATCCCAAAAGTGTGTTCCATCCCAGGACACACTTTTTTGTTTGAATATTGGAGAGCATTATCTGGACCATTCATTTTGGAGTTGGATTTTGGATCTGTACTACTGAGGTCTCTATTAGATGACCATAGAATTTCATAATTCAATTAAGTGGTCCAACCACAATATCTAGCAGACATAAATCATTTTTCACTTTGAATTATAATGAAAAGAGTGAGCAATTAAAAGAAATTTCGGAGACTTCAAAACTAGCATTTGTTCATTTATTTAGCGAATGTACTATGTATTTTCTGTTCATCAGTCATTACAAAAAGGGTGGGCATCTGAGAACATCCTTGAAAACCCATAGGACTTACAATCTAGTAGGAAAAAGAATTACATCAGATTAATACACACATATACACACACATACACAAACTGTGACAGATACTATAAAGGAAAACACTAACATTTTCTTTCCTCATAATATACCTTCGGTAACGAAAACTCTAAAGTTCAATCTTCATTCTTCAGCCTCAAAGAAAGTAAGATGAGAAAGAGCTCAGAATGGTTTAGACCTGAATAAAGTTCATTGTGGTGTCACCAGGGAAGGGGAGGATGGCATGAGCTGAGTTGGCAGAAGTGGTCCCAGGCTAGATAGATCAAGTGTACTTAAACCATCTTTTCCCAAGCACTTATGAAGCCTGTATATAGGATGACACACTTTTATTTATAAAGATAAATGTGGCTGCTCTGTGATTGTTTGACTAAAAGGGATCAGGAATGAAAAGCAGACCAAGAGGAAAGTAGAAATGATTACCTTTGTTTATACAGTTGATGACTGTTAAGGAGAAATTAAATTTAGAAAACTTGAAATAGAGATGATAGAGCTTGGTAACGGATTCGAGGTGGAGGCTGTAGAATACTTTTTCTCCTATAATTGGAGGGATGGTAGTGCAGTTCAGCAATACAGAAAACATTGGAAGACCAGTATATTTGGTGGGGTGGGGCACAATGTTGCTGGGCTGAGTGGTTTATGAAGATCATATATTTCTATTAAGTACATTCAAGCACACTGACTTGGTAACACCTTTACAAGTAACCTGACAATTACCTCTTCTACTTGAGTGATTCATTAACCTCTCCCATGCATATTCAGGCATGCTGTGCCTCAGTATCCCTGGGTGAAACCCACCCAAAGCTTCTTTCTTCATTGACGCCTCCTGGTCTAGGTCTGACTGTGGCAGCGTGGGCAAAGGGATGACTTTATCACTGTCCTTTCAAGAGGAGGTAGCTGTTTATAATTCCCCAAGAGGCACTGCATGCTCTAACAATAGTCCTGCTGTTAGTTGGGGATGTGTTAAACTGGAACAGGGGAATATAGGTTCAGAAAATAACTTCTGGAACAACTTTTGGGATATAATTCACATACCATGTAATTCCCCGTTTAAAGTGTACAATTCAGGGGTTTCTAGTGTATTTATAGAGTTGTGTAGCATCATCAAAAGTAATTTTATAACATAGTCACCAATATTCCAAAGAAACTCTGGGCTCATTAGCAGTCACTCTCCATTTGCTGCAAATCCTTCACCAGTCCCTGGAAACCGCTAGTTTACTTTCTGTCTCTAGCATTTACCAATTCTGGACATTTCTTGTAAGTGGGATTGTGTAATATGTGGTCTTCTATGGTTGGTTTCTTTCTCTTAGCACGATGTTTTTGAGGTTCATCTATGTTGTAGCGGGTGTCAGTACTTCATTCCTTCTTATTGTTGGGATAATAGTCCACTGTTTAGGTATACCTCATGTGCTGTTTATCCCATTCATTACTTGATGGTCATTAGGATCATTTTCACTTTTTGACTACTATGAATAATGCAGCTATAAACATTAGTTTAAGTTTTCGTGTTTTTTTTGTTTTTTTTTTTTTAATTGCTGTTGGTTATATACCTAAGAGTGAAATTGCTAGGTAATAACAGTAACTCTATATTTACCTATTTGTGGAACTCCCAGACTGATTTCCAAAGTCACTGGCATCATCTGTGTCTCTACCAGCATGTTGTAAGGTTCCAGATTCTCCCCCTTCTTGCCAATATGTGTTATTGTCTTTTGATGAAGTGATATCATATTGTGCTTTTCATTTACATCTCCCTGATGACTAATGATGTAAGCATGTTTTTGTGTGCTTATTGGCGGTTTGAATATCTGCTTTGGAGAAATGTCTATTCAGATCCTTTGCACATCTTTTAATTGGATTACTTGTCTTTTTATTATTAAGTTGCAAGGATCCCTTGTTGACTACATGCAAATGTTTCCCACCATTCTGTGGGGCAGATGAGTTTTCAAGTCATTTATCTAAATCTCTGCAGTTGACTATTAGAAGTCTTTTGTAATTAGTAGACTGACAAGGTGTATCTTCAATTTGGGTGTCATCTAACAGGATTAAAGTTAATACTCTCCTAATCACATAAAAGTCTTAGAGTAGAAGGAATCCAAGATTAGAAGTTGAAGACCTTGGTTCTAGTCTTGCATTAGTCGCTGGATGGGTATCATTTGACCTCTCTGGGCCTCAGTTTCTTTAGTTTTAAAGAAGGATCATTATTTAAGATACTCTTCTATTTTACCATGATATGATTCAAAAATTAGAAGTTGTGTTGAACAGAATGGAGCTAATTTAAGTTGTTTATAGATTTTGAAGCACCTGAAAGCTTCGGGTAGAATGTTATATTTTCTTATTTTTTATTACGAATTTTTCATATATCACATTGCAACAGTGGCCCTTGGAATCCTATTCCCTTTTTCTCTTTCAGGCAGTACTTGTTGAAACTAACAACTAAATGACAGGCTTGAAACTATTTCTGTAAGACAATGTAATTCAGCTTGGAAAGTAATGTTTAAATTCCTCCAAAATCTGTCATCTGAAGGAGATTCATCCATCACATGTCTATAAATGTTGATCATTAGAAGTGGCACTTGTTTGCTATAACCACAGAGTTGTTACTCTAGAGAAACCTCCTTATTCTTATGTTGAACTGCAGTATTCTTGGAAATCTAGTTGATGGTTTAGTGGTTTTATTTTTTTGCTTCATTCTCAGCTGCAGTTTTGTTTAAATGATTTTAGTTAATACCGTAAATAACAATTTAATCAATTAATTCTAAGAATTTAGATAAGGTACCTTAGGAATGTTGGTATTAGAATGTGGCCATCTCTATTAATATCACCAATTACTGGGTATGAAATTCAGTAAGTTAGACTCTTCAGTATTAATGATAACAAGCCTGGGGTCTGAGCATCTAAACTATTTCTGATCATATAATCACATACATTTCATTCTTTTATTCTACTACATCAAAGAAATTTAGATCTTTATTCTTAGATGACCTTGACTGGCTCCCTTCCCTTTTTTGTCAGTTACCAGTCATAGCAAACTTCTAGACTCAAGATTTTGCTTAAAGTATCAATAGCTTTTCATTTGAACTTCCTATAAATACTGATTTTAAATACATAACATGAGGTATGTATTGTTAGGTGTCATAAGGTGGGAAGGTGCTGCAAAGAACCAGGCCAAGTAGAGTTAATAGATTTATTAGAAGCATCTGCAAGCAGATGGGCTGCTGCCACCAGAAACAGAAAATGGTGACAGCCCCAAGTTTTAGGGTAAGGAGCCTCTTTTAAAACAATCCAGGGTGTGATGTAAGTGTAGCTCAGGAGGTGGCACGGTGTGCCATGTCAGAGACCAAAGGTCATCTGCTGGAGGCCTTGTAAAAGGTGGAAGGGCCAACTGCTGGAAAACCAAGGCAGAGGGTCCCCTAGCCAGGGTGCAAAGTCCACTCTGTGATATTCCAAGTGTAACTGCCCTGCAATATTCTGGAGATAAGGAGCTTTAACCATTGTTCTGTGCTTCAACCTCCCAACCTTCAACTTGGCCATTGTTTTATAGTTTGACTTTTGGCTTAATTCATTCAATTTCTTGGCCCAGTTCCTCTGAATGCCTACTTCACTAAAATGGCTGAGCTTATGCTAAGGGGGTATCTAAGGTTTGAGGACCCCTTTCCCACATGTATTATATCATTGTAGGGATCAAAGGAAAAATGTTGCTTAGCTTTCTATGAAGCTCATTCTGATGCCTTTCAAATTGAGTACGGTTATTGACATATAAAACCCGAGGCCTGTGAAAATATATTTTTTTTTTTTTGAGTCCAGGATCCTAGAGACTAGGACATTTCCCGAAGCTGGCAACATCATTAGCCTGTTTGGCCCTTTGATTGACTGGCATTATTCCATATGGATTTTCTTCTGTTCTGATGTAATGCTGTTACAGTAGAAATATATTGAATGCTTCTTGGAATAGATCAGTTTTATTTCTCAAATCAGAAAAATTCTTGCTTAGAAATCATGCTCCTGTTGTTTTATTTCACTTTCCCTGTTTGGTCACCATAGGGGTGTTCCTTTATTGCTGTTCTGATGAGATTTTTTTTTTTTTATTATTATCACTTCTTTAGAACTCTAAAAGCAATTTCTTGTCTATAGCAGAACTGTTATGGTTTGCCTGAGAAAGAAAGAGTTGCCTGGTAAAGGCAGCAGCTGCTTGGGTGGTATATATAAAGTTAAAACCAAATGGTTTGTGAAAAGGCTAGAATTGAACCCAACCCTTTAATTTAAAATAAAGCATTATTGTATGTGTGTTGTATTTTATAGTGTATCATGTGCCATGATTTTTAGGCTGTTGTGTTCTCCTGCTGTAGCTTGCTAAAAATATTCTGTAATTTCTTCTTCTAGGTGAGCATCTATTTAATTGAGTCCTGGCTTAATGCTCATCCATTATACTGCTGTGATTCTATTTTGCAAATGTTGAGAAATGTCTTTAAAATCATGCTTGATACCCTATAATTTTCACAGTAATGATTTTTCTGTCTTTCTTTCCTTTCCCCCATTTTTGTTAGATTTAGAACGATAGCTTGAAAAATCAAAATAGCTTTGATAAAAGTGTATTATTTCACTCTACTTCTTTTCATAATTCAGCATTTAGTAAGATATCTCTTATTTGTTAGGCAATTTGGGGTGATTTAATTTGTAAAAGATATCCAGTATCACTTTTTTCTTCTTTTGTGAATTGTCTGCCCTAATTCTTCCATATTAAAGTGAAGAATGTGCTACTCAGGAGTATGATACATCTTTTTTTAAAAGAAAAAAGAAAAAAAACTCTGTTTGCTGAAAATTATACTTTAGAACTTTAGTGTCGAAATCCCAAAAGATAAGGTTTTAGGAAATGTAATATTTCATCTCTTTGGTTATTTAATTTGGTAGAGTTATTAATAAAAATATGCTACTATGAATACTAATCAATTTTTCTTCTTATATGTACAGACTGTGATTAAAAATGCCGTCTGTCACTTTCTCACTAAATTTTTATTTCTTTGTACTCAAGAATACTAATATCTAATGCAGGAGTCCTCAAACTTTTTAAACAGGGGGCCAATTCACTGTCCCTCAGACCGTTGGAGGGCCGGATATAGTTTAAAAAAAAAAACAAAAAAACAAAAAAACTAGGAACAAATTCCTAAGCACACTGCACATATCTTATTTTGAAGTAAAAAACAAAATGAGAACAAATACAATTCACACCACTTCATGTGGCCCGCGGGCCGCAGTTTGAGGATGCCTGATCTAATGATTGAAAGTCAATGTGTATACTCCGTTCTTTTAGGTAGCTTTTTTATTCCTTATATTTTGATTATAAATTCTTATCAAGTTCAAATGTTTTATACCTACTTCTCAAATTAAGTTTTTTTAATGCATTCACTGAATATTTTTTCTAAAAAATCTACATTTAGCTCTAAGTTTTCCAGTAGACAAATTATTAATAAAATGTCTCATTCAACTTATGATCTTTAGATAAATTTTCCTTGGTGACAACTCATCTAGGCTTGAAGCTTTCATTAGAGTAGGTATTAATGATAAGACATATAATTATACATGGTCCTGGTTTTTCTTACCATCAAATAGTTATGTCTCCCAAAGCACAATAGTAGTTTCAGCATAATATTTTGGGAATTGATCTAAATTTGATTACCATATTTTTCTTCTTTTCTTGACTATGAACATCTTTGTTATTGATATTTTATTCATGCTTTTTTTAATACCACATTTCCGTGGTGTCAGCAGCTCAAAATCTTGTGTCTCCAACAGGCCCTGAGTCCCTGTGCAAATAATTCAGTGCCCAGTAAGACTTATGTTACTCTGCTTAACATGTTTATCTTCCCCTTAATCTGTTACTTTCTCCTAATTTTCTTCTTTTTTTGCTGTTGACTCATTTGCCCTCTCAGCAGACTCACTTATTTTCTCTGTATTTCTTTCCTTCTGGAAGTGTCTCTGTGTATCTGCTCAGACTTTACTTGTTTTAGTTTGGACTCTCTCAGGGACAAGTGATAGAAACTCAAACCAGAACTGGCTTGAGCACTAAAGGAGCTCGCTCCTGTGGCTGAAAATTCCTGCGTAATTGACTACAGTTCTGGCTGAATCTAGGGGTTTAAATGATGCCTATGGACCTTGTTCTCTTTCTTCTGTCTTGGCCTCAGTGTGGGCAACCTCCATCTGGTGCATGCAGGATGGGAGCCAGAATCCTAAGCTCAGCTATCTCAGAAGACAAGAACTTGCTTCTCCTTCAGGGGTTAGACATGTGTCCCAAGTGTAAGCCCCATCCAGTGGAAAGGGAGACCTGCCCATACCCGAACCAGTCCTCAGACCAGATGGGCAGAACAAAACAATTGATCAACCCTTACTTGGTCCTCACCCACCAGAGAAGAGAAGGAGGGAGTGTTCTGAAAGTAAAATAAAGGAGTTGTTACAAATAAAAAAGAGAGATGCTGCATAGGTCTTTGCCATAAGTTTTTTCTTGGACAATTTTTGCACATAAAGCTAGCTTCTAGATGGATATAGAAAGGAATATAATACCTTTCTAAACAATCGCCACTTTATAGTGTTTTCTGGATTCTTTTTTAGGGAGTACCAGCAGGAAAAATCATTTTAGTGCCGGCAGGAAAAATCATTTTAGTGCCGGTTGGTTAATTGAAGGCTGTAATTCAATTGTTTCCATTTTTTTTCTGTTTTACCTTACTAATATCTAAGCATTTTGTTTTTGTATTTCATTTCC
Organism: Loris lydekkerianus; assembly: GCA_963574355.1. Lineage (NCBI taxonomy): Eukaryota > Metazoa > Chordata > Mammalia > Primates > Lorisidae > Loris > Loris lydekkerianus. The sequence continues at coordinate 11,843 of CAUYPK010106232.1, forward strand.
TTTAAATCATGTACCTATCCTCACACTCCTTAAGTGACTTTTGAGTGTTAATAGCAGTGGTAAAGATTTTGTTTGTTTGTTTCTCCTGTCTGCACAATTCTTAGTACGCTGTGTTAGATCATTTAATATTCTTTGTATCTCCAGAATGGAACACCATACTTGGGGAAAAATAATTTTGGAAGCTACCTAACAGTTATTGAAGGTCTTCTGTGTACCTGATCACTTTTCTAGGTTAAGATCCAGTTTGTTTTAATACAAAACTGACATTTTCAAAAGGTTCTCACATAAGGTTTAATTACAAATTTCCATAGATTCAAATTTAATAGAAACAGTAAAACCAGGTATATATACTTTTGATGAGAAATCACCCTTTATTTTTCCCTGTGGATTATGTTTTCGGATTCAATAGGGGGTAATAAAAATTTATTAGATAATATGGATTTTTTTTTTTCTGAGTAGTCATTTTCCATATCTTATTCTCTGGCTCTTCATTAAATGTCTTTTATTGCCCCCCACCCCTGGGCTGGAATATAAGTACCTTGGGCTTTGGCAGCTGGATTTTAAGCTGTAAGCGTGTCTTTCCACCATCATGCTTTCATTTAAATCCCTCTGCCCAGCTCATTATTGTTCTCCATTCCTGCTCTTTTATCTGTGTGTGCCATCGCGCATTTTAGCAAAGAAGAAATTAGAAGATATTAGCTTGGGTCCCCTATCAAGTTTGAGTACCAACAGATAATACATTTACTTGAGAATTTTAAGAGTTGCTCAATCAAAGCAGATGTTATGATTTTTTTCATAAGTATCGTTGAGATACAGTAATGCTAAATCATATTTTTGAGCAATTATTTTGGACCAAGTACTAATAAAACATTAGGACCACAGTACTAATAAAACCCTTTGCATCCTAACTTTGATCCATAACAACTCAATGAGGTTACACACCTTGTAAGAGGAGAACCATATTCTGAAGTCTAGTATTTTTCATTTTATAGTCCCTGCTTTAACTTATAGGGAAGTTTTTACTATAGGGAAATAGAACTGTTGGAAACATTTAAGGCTCAGCTAAGTTTAATAGGTAACTAACATTGTCATAGGGGTTAGGGAATGTCTGTTTACAAATTTTAACTACATTAAATGTAATAGAAACAGTAATATCAGGTACATAGACTCTTGGCTAGAAACCACCATTTCTTTTCCCTGTGGATTTTGTTTTTAAATTCAACCATTGTGTAATATGAATTGATTTAAAGCTGCTGTGGACCAAATAGAAGACTATTTAGACAACACCATCATTTCCTTAGAGAGAAAGTGAATAAGACATGCTGGCACTCCGGGAGATGTTGACCTGGGAACAAAACAGCAATAACAGAAGACATGTTTTTCAAGTTTCCTTAAATGATTGACCAGGAAAGCAGGCAGAACAGTTTAAACTAGAAACAAGATACAGTTTCTAAGATAGTCTTGTCCCTGCTGTGAGAGATGTCTGCATGAGGTGCAAACTCATTTGACATCTTGTGTAGGAAATCTAGAATCCAGAAAACCAATTAGTTCCTCATAGTGGCATTCAGGAAGCTAGCTGGCATCATAATGAGGGAAAGAAGCATGAATTCTAACAGCAGGAGGCAAGGGTAGGTGTATGTCACTCTTTCTGCTAGCCGACAAGATTTCTATTACCTACACAGCTAGCTTTTAATTTTCCATGTTTACTTATTAACTGAAATTCATGTCTATTCATATCAAAGTTGTCTCTTAGTCACTTGTACACATTCATAGATAATAAGCTCTATGGAAGACACTAAGAGGACATGCCTCATACTCATGGGGTTTCTACACTTATTTCAGGGAAAAAAAAAAACAACAAAACCCCAAAATACCCATTCCTGAAGTCTAGACTTTGTAGGAACCAAACACCTAATGGGTCATAGTAGTTATAGCTCTTCATTGAACCAGTGAACTAGAGCTCATTTGATCCTCTGTTATTTGTACTAATAATCCTTTAGTGAGTGAGTTCAAAGTGCTAGTCACTGTGCTAAATACGGGGACATAAAGACATGTCCCATCCCCTTAATTGACCCATAGTCTAACAGGAAAGACTAACTGATCTGCAAGGAATAACTTGAAGAAATTATGGCACAGAGTAGGGAGAGATTACCAAGATGTGAGAGGATATGAAAGCTTTTGTGTTGAGGATGTGGAAGGATATGAACGTTTCTTGATTTCAAAAACATGGAGTTCTTCTATGGGGGGTGGGGGTGGGGCAGGCTTTATCCTAAGGCTGGTAATGGAAATCTAAGATGAATGAGAGATTTTTATCCCTAGAAAGCTTATAGACTAGAAGGGGATGAAAAGGCATATATTATAACTATTAAGAAGGAAATGATATGATCCTTGCTTTAATATTTATTATATGTAAGACTCTGGGAGTCTGGGGGATTGTGGCTAGGGAACTATCTAGCAAATAGTTCCCTGTAGAACTATTATGCTTTGGAGCAGGACTACTCTTCAATTGGCACCACCAGTGGGATCTACTGGCTGATATTCCATCTGATTTATTGGTGCTCATGTTATATACTCTATCTGAATATTGACATTGTTTTAAATTTTTGGAGAAGGTATTCCAGGCAGCTGTCCTTTTTTTGACAAAGGTACAGACATAAAAAGTCATATGGATTCCAGGGAATAGTTTCATTTGATTATATTATTATATACAAAGGAAAGTGGGTAGAAATTAGAAGGTCTTCTTTGGCACTGTATGGAATTTGAGCCTTAATTTTAAGATAATGTTAAATGTCAAGGTTGAAAAGATGACCAGATTTGTATGTTAGGTGGTTAAATATGGCAGGATCCTATGACTATTCGGAGGTTAAGAGGTTAGAAAAAAGGAATGTTAATTAAGAGATGTAGAGGGAGGCAGTAGAAAAAGAGATGAGTTGATACCTATGATTAATATGTGCAAGATAAATTCTACTGGACTTGGTTAAGGAAGAAAGAATCAAGGTGCCTGGGAGGATGATTCTTAGCCTTTCTATTCAAATAAAGGAAAGATTGAAGAGCATTGTGATAGCTGGGGAAGACTTTGAAGGAGAGTTTTAGTTTTGTTTTTAAGATATTTACTCTATTATTGAATAACCAATATTTGAGTTGTCATATTTACTAAGGAAAGAGACTTACAAGTTTATATGTAATCCAAGGGAAGGCTACAGTCCTTGCCCTCCTCCAGCATATATTCATTTATAAAGATAAATCATAGCAGAAGTGCATGGGAGGTAGGTTATTGGAGACATGGGATGCTTTCTTAATATTCAAGTGGTCAATATCAGATTCCTTATATAGATATGGCACAGAAATGAGAAGCATAAGTGGTCCAACAAGAACATATTCATTAATGAACTGCCCACTTAAAAATTCCTCTCACTAAAATATTCCTCCTTACTTAACCCTAGCATCTATTAAGTCAGCTTGTCAATATTTTTTTGTCAAATTATCTCAGTTATTGTCTGATATTGTAACTATATTTAAATGTGATGAAATTTTTATGCAAATAGGTGAAAAATGAATTATAGATTTTACCAGAGATTCCAAATTAATGGATATAAATTAGGAAACAATAATGCATGAACCTACTTATCACTTTTACCATAAATAAGAGTCTCCAAAATTGGGTGCCTTTTGATTCACTATCCTAGAAAGTATAGAGCACCAACTGTGAATGCTCATGAACCAAAATAAATCAATAATAACTTGACTCTTATCAAGCCTGTAGGTTTATTTCCTCTAGTATAGAGAATAGAAGTACAAGTTAAAACACACTACAGAGAAGTAATTAACCTAATCCATAATGTAATCAGTTCAACAGCACAAATGACTGCATTTCTGGAACAAACAAATGTCATGAGCAAACAGGGATGAGCAGGAGTGAAACACTGCTTCAGATTTTAAACTATTAGCAGAGTAATAGCATCATGACCAAATGGGTTCAAATCAGATTTATTCAAGGAATGCAAGTTGGTCTAACAGTTGAAAATTCAGTATAAAACATCATATTAATGAGCTAAAGAATAAAAATATGATCATCTCCATTCACACAGAAAAAGCATTTGATCAAATTCAGTACTCACAAATGATAAAATCTCTCACCAAATTAGGAATTCAGGGTAATTAACTTAAAAAATAGTACCTTTGAAAATCCTACAGATAATATCATGTTTAATAGTTAAAAACTGAATTTTTTTTTCTAGTAAGATTGGAAACAAGGCAAAGAGTGTCCATTCTCACCTCTCTTATTCAAGATAGTACTGAAAATTCTAGTCATTGCAATTAGACAAAGAAAAGAATAGAATGCATACTGGAAAGTAAGAAATAAAACTGTCTTTACTTGTAAATGATAACCATGAAATCCCTAAGAACATACAGAAATCTCCCAGAACTCAGTAAGTTATGCAACGTCATAGGATAAAAGATCATCACGTTTTTATATGATAATAAGGAACTGGTATCAAAGTCAAAACCACAACATTAGTTACAATTACTTCAAGAAAATGAAATACCTAGGTATACACTAAAGCAAACATGTATGAGATGGTTATGCTGAAAATTATATAGTACCAATGTAAAAATTCACAGAAGACCTAAATAAAGAGAGTGACATACTATGTTGGAAGACTGCATGCAGTAAAGAAGTCTTTTCTCCCCAAACTGATATGCAACTTCTAATAAAATCCTAGGGAGATTTTTCTGTTAGTTTTGTGTTGATTTGTTTTTAGATGTAGAAATGCTTATTCTAAAACTTATGGAGAGCCAAAGACCCTGAAATAGCTAAATCAATTTTGACAAATAAGGTTAAAGTGTGAAGTGTGAAGAATCCCTTTATCAAATATTAATAATTGCTGTTTGGTTACAATAATGATGACTGTGTTGTATTTGTGGAGAAGCATTGTGGTACCCTTACAACCAACCAAAACAAAGTTGGACAAATGGGATCAAGCCAAGCTAAGAAGCTTTTGCATACCTCTTTCATGTTTACATGGATGGAGCTGGAACATATTCTTCTAAGTAAAGTATCTCAAGAATGGAAGAAAAAGTACCCAATGTACTCAGCCCTACTATGAAACTAATTTAGGGCTTTCACATGAAAGCTTTAACCCAGTTACAACCTAAGAATAGGGGGAAGGGGGAAAGGGGGGGGAGGTGAGTGGAGGGAGGGGTATTGGTGGGATTACACCTGCGGTTCATCTCACAAGGGTATGTGTGAAAGTTATTAAATGTGGAATGTAAATGTCTTGGCACAGTAACTAAGGAAATGCCAGGAAGGCTATGTTACTCATTGTGATGAAAATGTGTCAAACGCTCTATGAAGCTAGTGTATGATGCCCCATAATCATATCAATGTACACAGCTATGATTTAATAAAAAAAAAATAAACATTAGATCCTTTAGGCATCATTTTATGGTTTTTCTCCTATTTTTAATATGAACTTTAGTTGAAAAAATAAGCAGCCATTTCATTATATTACACATACATTATTTGAGCCTGTTAATTATAGCCAATGACTAAATAAATATCTTTTGAACATCTAAAAAAAGTAAATAAAATATTTTAAAATAAAATAAAATGATAACATTAAAAATAGCATCAAAGTACATCAGACAGTCATGTATATTCTTAGCAGAAATGTAAGACTTTTATGGAGAAAATTATAAAATCTTATACAGAGACCTTAAAAATATATAAATACGTAGATGTGTCTCATTCAAGGATTGGAAGACTCAAGATTGTAAAGATGTGAAGTCTCCAAACTTTGATCTGTAGAATCAGTAATATCTCAGTGAAATCATAATGGGTTTATTTTATAGAAGGTGATAAGGTGCTTTTAACATTATTACATAAGCTTGCAAAAGACCAAGAAGAGCTAAGACACTCTTGAACGAAACAAGGTGCAGAGTCTTACATAAATGTTTACCAAAAATTACAAAACTAGTAATTCAGACATTGTAGTATTGGCCTAAGATAGATATAGATTTACCCATGAATTAAATAGAGGGTTGAGAAATAGAACTCTCTATATATGAAAGCTTAATTTATGATATAGTTATCATTAGACATCAGTGTAGAAAAGATGAACTTTTCAATAAATAATACTAGGATTACTGGTTATCTATATGATGTAAAATGAAAATAGATCACTTACCTCATACTACAAACAAAAAGTAAGTTTTAGATAACTTTAACATCTAATTATAAAAGGTAAAATTATAAAACTTTTAGAAGAATAGTGATACAGGATTCCATCACTCAGGGCTAGAGATGGAGTCCCCCATCCTCTAGGCCCAGGTAAACTCAGAACAAGAGTGACTCTAACAAGATTTATGGGCTCCAACAAGATCATGAACAAAGTAGCCTGAGATGGGTTTTTGGGTGGTTCTACCTTGAGTAGGGAGCACACACCCTAATCCCTTCTCAGAGACAAAAAACTGTAAAGGACCTGATGACCTTGCTCTAGTGGAAGAAGTACATTCATTCATTTCTTATGTTTTTCCACTTTCCAGGTTCTGGCAAAGTGTAATTCTCAAGACCTAATACCCTAACACAATAATTAAGTAAATGAGGTGAAACCCTATATTAACTAATTTGATCTAAGCATTCCAAATTGTATATAAAATCAGCACAGTATACCCTATAAATGCATTAATGCATACATGATCTATGTGTATATGACTTAATAAAAAAATAAAATCAAAAGACCAAATCCCCCTAGATAAAAGAGCCCACGTAGAGACCCCGTAGGTTAGTTCTTTCTCCCTTCCAGAAACTCTAGTGCTTTTTACTTCTGTATTCCTTTCTGTCTAATAAAAATTCTATCTTGCCCCTGATCTGTGGTTCGTGGTTTCATTCTTTGAATCCTCAAGACCAAGGATCTACTGAGGAAGAAATTCCGGTATCAATAGTATTGGAGAAAAAATTTATGACTTTGGCATAAGGAAGAATTCATCTTCCAGACATTAAAAGCACACGCCACAAATTAAAAGAATGAAAAATGTAGTTACATTAAAAAATAGTAGAGAAAAAAAAAAAAAAAACACCGAGAAGCTGAATGGGAACATATAACATATTAACAAGGACATTAACATTTTGGACAAGGAGAGAGTCCAAAATACACGAACAACTTTAAATAATCAATAAGAGAAATTGGTGAAATATCTGAATAGTAGAGGAAATACAAATTACCAATAAACATGAAAAGATACTTGCTCAATCACATTAATAATCATAAATTTAAGCTAAAATACAATAAGATACTCTATTACAGTTACTAGATTTTCAAAAAATGAGGAAATCTGAGAACATTAAGTGTTAGAAATATGGATGTATAACAACTGGAACACTTTAATACTGTTGAAGGGGGCATAAATTGGCACAATCATTTTAGAAAACAATTGGACATTATATAATACAATTGAAAATGTGCATGTACTATGACCTGGCAATTTTATGTTTAGGTAAAATTCTACAGGGGTGTTCTCAAAGTATGGATCACAAACCATTAATGGCTCACATAATCAATTTTGTGAGTCACAATGAAAATTATTAAAAATGAATGTGAATAGTGTAGAAAATAGAGTGTACCACAGGTAGAAAATACTGATTTAGTGAAACTTCTGATTCATTTGTATACTGCATAAATATATTTGTGTCATTCAGTTACATACTTCATGTATATAACATATACATATGTGTGTGTTTATATTTATTAACAATGTAAAATGTATTTCCCATTATGTGTTGTACTTTATATCAGTGTTCTATGTCTATGTAAAAAATACTACAAACTTAGTGACTTAAAACAACACACATTTATTATTTGATAGCTTATGTGGGCCAGTAATCTGGGCAGAGTTTAGCTAGCTTCTATGCTTAGGTTCTCATGAGTCTACAATGAAGGCACTGACAAGGGCTAGGGCTGTAATCTCATTAGAGGATAGACTGGGGAAGAATTTCCTTTCAGGCTCATGTGAGTTATTGTCAGAATTAAGCTCCTTGCAGTTGAAAGACTGATGACTTCCATTTCTTTATGACTGCAGTCCAGGTATCATCCTCAGTTTCTAAAGGTTACTCCATTCCTTCCATGTGGAGTTCACTAACATAGCTGCTTTCTTCCTCAAATCCAATGAAGGAGATAACAGCTCCATCAAGACAAATGCTACAGTTTTATGTAGGTAATAACATGTACAATATCTATGACCTCTGCTGTATTCTATTGGTAAAAATAAATCACAGGTCTCAATTACACTTAAGTGGAGGGGACTACACAGCACCTGAGCATCAGCAAGTAGATATAATCACATCTACCTTAGAGTTTGTCTACCAACAGAAATTTATAAAATCTAATTCCCTAGAGAAACTCTTGCACATAGGTATCACTAGAATGGAGCTAAAATTTTAAAACAATTCAACTGTTCACTAGAGAACTGGGTATAATAATGTGTTAGATTCATAAAATGAGATATTTTTAAGTAGTAAAAATGAATGATATATAATTACCTGAAACAATATGAATGATTCTTAAGAATATGATATTAAGGGAAAAAAGCAGGTCCCCCCAAGCATCTACAGTATGATTACATTTATATAAAGTTTATATACATGTAAAAAACTAAGTAATAGGTGATTAAAAACACAAGATAAATATATGTGGAAAAACCATAAATGTAAGAAAATAAATGATAAACACAAAATTCAGACTATTGGTTACCTTTGAGGAGGGAGGGAAGGGAATGTAATCTGTCAGGGATTTATGAGCCTTAAACTGGGTAGAGGGACTGAGGATGTTTAACATGCATGTTATTCTTTATTCTTACATGTACTGTATTTTATTTTTAAAATCCTATTAGCCATTCAATATTTAATAACATTTTTTTGCCAAGTGAGGTGGCTCATGCCTGTAATCCAATTACTTTAGGAGGCTGAGGATTGTTTGAGGCCAGGAGTTCAAGACCAGCCTGGAAAATATAGGGAGAATGCTGTTCTCTTCAAAAAATAAAAAGAAATTAGCCTAGTGTGGTGATGTGAGTTTGTAGTTTCACCACCTGAGAGGCTGAGGCAGGAGGATCACTTGAGGCCCAGAGTTGGAGGTTGCAGAGAGCTATGATTGAACCACTCCATGATTCAGCCTGGGTGACAGAGCAAAACCTCATCTCAAAAAACTTTTTTCAGCTCAAATTCCAATTTGTTGGCACACCTAAATATTTTATGGTAAGGTCTGATTTTTGTCTTTAATGTAAGAGGATGAAAACATTACAAATTTAAAAAAAAAAAATCTTTCTTAGAATTTGCTACCACTTCACCTGAAAAAGGGGTCAAAGAAAGCTACTTTTATCACCAAGGTTCACTTTTAAGTATTTCAATTATAAAGAGTAAAGAGAAATAAAAAACTGCATTTCTGGAGGATAAAGATTTTCCTCATTCTTTTCTCAAATCTAGAAGTTCTTTATATTTCCTAAGGTTACCACATGGTCTTCATTGATATTTTCATATTTTAGACAGTTCTCCTAACAGATGCATGAAATGACTTAGCAGAGTAAGCAGAAGGAAGACATATCTGTAAAAATTCATCAGCTGTGTGCTCATAGGAGATTGATACAGAAGTACTTGAGATACATGTGAATCTGAAATTCAGAGATTTATATATAAAATAACAAGATTATAAAAGTACACCAACCTGGAGTGTTAACATCATGCTTTATAATAAAAGCAAGAGTATAATGAATATTATATGAATTATCATCTGGATATTCAGAACTGTGGTCAATTCAAAACATTAAAAGAAGAAAGAATTTTCCTAATGACTGTTCTCAAAATGAATTTTTTTCTATAAAAGGCAAATTTAATCTTTAGTGATTCAAAGCAGAAAAGTAGAGTTTTGAAGGGTGATAGAAATGTATATATCTTGATTGCAAAGGTAGTTACAAATGTGTCACATTTATAAAAATTCATTGACTTGAATACTTAAAATAGGTACATTTTAATCTTTTTAAAATTAAATCATAGCTGTGTACATTAATGCACTTATGGGGTACAATGTGCTGGTTTTATATACAATTTAAAATACTTTCATCAAACTGGTTAACATAGCCTTCATGACATTTTCTTAGTTATTGTGTTAAGACATTTATATTCTATACTTAGATTTAATATGTACCCTTGTAAAATGCACTATAGGTGTGGTCCCACCAATTACCCTACCTCCACCCATCCTCCCTATCCCCTCCCCTCCCGCTTCTCTTTCCCCTTCATCATGGGCTGTAGTTGGGTTATAGCATTCATATGGAAGTGTGGTTGTTTATAAATTGGTTTCATATTAAGGCTGAGTACATTGGATACTATTTCTTTCATTCTTGAGATACTTTGCTAAGAAGAATATGTTCCAGCTCCATCCATGAAAACGTAAAAGAGGTAAAGTCTCCATCTTTTTTAAGTCTGTACAATATTCCATGGTGTACATATATCACAATTTATTAATCCATTCGTGGGTCAATGGGCACTTGGGCTTCTTCCATGACTTAGCACTTATGAATTGGGATGCAATAAACATTCTGGTACAAATAGCTTTGTTAGAAAGTGATTTTTGGTCTTCTGCATATATACCTAGTAGAGGAATTGCAGGATCGAATGGCAGATCTATTTTTAGATCCCTAAGTGATCTCCAAACATCTTTCCAAAAGGAATATA
>CAUYPK010106235.1:0-179370 GCA_963574355.1 Loris lydekkerianus
CCAGGGGGGCCCACCCCCCACCCCCCCCAAACACAACAAACCACCCCGGGGGGGGGGGAGGAATAGTATGCTAAAAAAAATTATAAATTAATAAATAACAGCACAGCACCTGTAGCACAGTAGTGGTTATGGTAACAGCCACATACACTGAGCGTGGCTTGTTCGAACCCAGCCCAGGCCAGCTAACCAACTACAACAAAAAAATAGCCAAGCGTTGTGGCCGACACCTGTAGTCCCAGCTACTTGGGAGGCTGAGGCAAGAGAATTGCTTCAGCTGAAGAGTTTGAGGTTGCTGTGAGCTGTGACGCCACAGCACTTTACCAAGAGTGACAGTGAGACTCTGTCTCTAAATAAATACATAAATAAACACAGTATTTTAGTTTTAATTTCTACGAAGGTAAATATTCCCTGATATAACCTATATAAACAAAAGCTCTTTTTTTTTTTGAGGCAGAGTCTTACTCTGTCGCGCTGGGTAGGATGCTGTGGCGTCATAGCTTACAGCAACCTTAAATTCCTGGGCTCAAACAATCCTCTTGCCTCAGCCTTCCCAGTAGCTGGGACTATAGGTACCCACCACCACACCCGATTGGTTTTTCTATTTTATTAGAGATGGAGTCTCACTCTTGTTCAGGCTGGTCTCAAACTCCTCAGCTCAGGCGATCTACCTGCCTCAGCCTCTTAGAGTGCTAGGATTATAGGTGTGAGCCACTGCACCCAACCAACAAAAGCGCTTTAGTGTCCTCAATTTTTGAGAAACCAACTAGTTTGGAAACCACTGACATGGAGGATTCTTTGGCATTTTTCAACAGCAAAGACATTTTTCCTGAGTACATGGATTTTTTATTTAGTTATATTTAATATATATTTAGAAAAATGTAGGTCAAACTTAATGTCACAGATACCTTTTCTTAGGATGAGACTAAATTTATATAAAATGATAGACCAGGAACAGGGGCTCATGCCTATAATTCTAGTACTTTAGGAGGCTAAAATGGGAAGATGGCTTGAAACCAGGAGTTCAGGACCAACCTGGGCAACATAATGAGAACTATTCTCTACAAAAATTTGTTTTTTTAAATTAGTTGGGAATGATGGCATACACCTATAGTCCCAGCTATTCAGGAGGCTGAGGCGGAAGGATCACTTGAGCCCAGGAGTTTTGAGGTTACAGTAAGTTATAATGATTCCACTATACTCCAGACTAGGTGACTAAGCAAGATTCTGTCACTAAAAAATATATCAAACCAAATTTAAAAAATCAATTTAAAGAAAAATATGAAATAAATACTAATATAAAGCAAAATTATGTCAAAAATCCATGAGGATGGCTCTGCACCCATAGCTCAGCAAGAAGGGCACCAGCCACATACACCAAGGCTGGCAGATTTGAGCCCGGCCTTGGCCTGCTAAACAACAATGACAACTGCAACCAAAAAATAGCCGGGCATTGTGGTGGGCACCTGTAGTCCCAGCTACTTGGGAGACTGAGGCAAGAGAATCACTTAAGCCAAAGTTTCTGTGAGCTGTGATGCCATAGTACTCTACCAAGGGCAACATAGTGAAACTGTGTCTCAAAAAAAAAGTGCATGAAGATAGTACCCAATTGACCAGACTTTGAGCTTTTATGATTGAGCTTTTGAATCAGGTAAACTTGCCACCATTCCTTACCGTACGGATGAACATCATCTGGAAAATGGATTATCATAGGGGTTAAATAACTCAACATTTGTACAGTAGCACTCAGTAGATGTGGTGCCCATCATTCTCCCCGAGGGAGGTACCCTGCAGTCTGGTGTCAGGAAAGGTCTGTATTACTGACCCAGCTGAGCCACCGACTCACTGCCTGCTCTGATCCCACCCTCAAGGCTTCAGTTTTCTCAGCCAGAAACAAACAAACAAAAAAAAAAAATCACAGAGTAGGATGTCATCCTCTCTCTGGAGACTCCTAATCCTACCAACCATCCATCCTCTGATTAAAGGATCAGTCTCACTTTGATGATTATTGTGATATGGAATTGCAGAATTGCAGCTGGAAAGGATTCAAGAGCACCAAACACATCTCCCTGGCACCTCTGCTCCACTTCATAAATAAGGAAACTGAGGCCCAGAGAGGTTAAACAACCTGTTCAGCCACACAGAAAGGGTGACAATTGGGGAGGAAGTCAGGAGGTTCTGCCCCAGTGTCCAACAAGGAAATGAGATTGCTTCCTCATTTTTTTGAAACATTACTTAGGTGTTTGATGATTTAGCAACTATACCCACCATAACAAATACCCCCAAATTCTGCTGGGGATACAAGTCCCATTTCAGTCTGAGAAAAATCAAAGCTATTAGGATAGGAACACTGTTAAACGGATTAATGGATCACTTCATATTACAAACAAAACCCACCTTTAAAAATTCAGGTATCCAAATTCCTCTAGCAATGGCACAGAAGATGAAACTGGAAAGAAGAGATTAGAAAGCTATGGGGGGGGACGAGTGCCTTCCCTCCTTTTCTTCTCCTTTTGTTCTGTTTCCTCTCTGTCCTTTTCCTCGTCTCCCCAACGTAAAACAACACACCCCTCTCAGTGCCCAGCTTGCTTTGCCCAATGCTTCCCTGTAGCCTGGGCCAACTCACCAGCTACAAATAGAATCAGAAACCACTGAAAATAACTCCTCCTTTCTTCTGCCCAGAACTTCCAAGTACTCGCTAGGACACTCTGCCCCCACCAAGCGGGCACCAAGCAAGGAACTTAGGTAGAGAGAAACCAAGTTCACAGTTAAGGACCATTTCTGAACCAACAGTCCCAATAACAGCTGTCTCTTACTAAGTGCTGCTCAGTGACAGTACCACAGCAAGAGCCTGGCTTTATTTCCCAGCCATCCAATGAGGAAGGTCCTGGTGATTAACCCCATTATGCAGCTGAAGCTCTGAGAGGCAAGTTAACTTGCCCAGACCTACACAGCCAGTGAGAGGTAGAGTTAGAGTCTAAACCCACCCAGGAAACTGCATGGGTTTAGATAGATAGATAACCACCCCCACTACACTGCCTTTGTCCAGATCTTTGGAAGCTATAAAGAACGCAAACCATCTTCTTTGACAGCCAGGGAAACAGAGGCCCAGAAAAAGGAAGGTCTCATGGGTGGCACCTGTGGCTCAAAGGGGTAGGGTGCTGGCACCATATGCTGGAGGTGGCAGGTTCAAGCCCAGCCCCCGGCCAAAAACTGCAAAAAGAAAAAGGAAGGTCTTGCCCAAAGGTACTCAGTAAATGAGTGCATCAAGCACCCAGGTCTCTTGGCTTAGAGGCCAATTGTTTTTTCAGAGGTCAAGGCAAACAGAGACTTTCTTGTTTCTTTTATGTAGAAGCCCCATGGGTTTTTTTTTTTTTTTTTTTTTTTTTTTAAGCTTTTCAACCTCATCTGTTTTCCCAACAGAACAGAGAGCTCCCCACCCCCAGACACCCGTCTGGCAGCCAGGCTTCCTGAGATTACCTCTTCCCCCCTCTGTTCATGGTGTTTAATGTTCTAGGGGAAAAGAGCAAACAGCAGGGCATAAATCATAGGTGACACAAGCTGGCTTTCTCCTTTGCTGAATATGAAGCAGACGGGACACAGCGAGGGAAGAGAATTAGTGAGGATTTGCGGTTCATTTAAATTCAAGGTCCAAAGGCACACATTTCTCCCACCCCTGAGAGTTAGACAAATTTCCCTGTACTCCCAGATCCCATTTGTAATAAAATAATTCTCTGAAACAGTCTTAACTTCTGCAGTGATGACAGGAGAGAGTAGAGTAAGGCCATGGAAGCTCTGCTAGGGAGGAATTTAAGAAGCAGTTAAGGGGTATGACAAAGAGTCTCACACCTGGTGTCAGAAGACCTTGATTTCATTCCCTGCCACACCTCTATGGTGTATGTTAAGCTCCCTCAGTTTCCCCAATGTATCTAAGAGCCAAGGAGTTCAAGGAGATGCATGCATTCACTCACTCTCTTTATTGCAAATGCTTCTTGAGCCTTTCCTTTATTGAGCACCAAGAGAAGTTCTGCCCATGCAACAGTAAACAAATCAAAACCAATCTCTGCCCTTCTGAAGCTTCCAGTCTACTTGGCAAAAGAAAGTCAACAGAAGCCCAAGTAAGTGCTGTGTTGGAGAAGATACAGGATTTATGGCAGCAATTATGTAGAGCAACATACCCCAGACTTATGCAGAGATGGAAAGGAAGGGTACTAGTTAACCGGGCAGAGCTCAAGGGAAAAGATAAGTCAAGGAGAGAAATAGTATACACAAAAGCTCAAAGGCAAAAGAGAGTTGGTCTATTTACCAAACCAAGTAATTGAAAGAGGCAGATACTAATATTTATTTGGGAAGGCCTGGCACGGTGGCTTACACCTATAATCCTATGACTTTGAGAGGCCAAGGCGGGTGATCACCTGAGCTCAGGAGTTTGAGACCAGCCTGAGCAAGAGCAGGATACCATCTCTAAAAAAATAGTTGGGCATTATGGCAGGTGCCTGTAGTCCCAGCTACTTGGGAGGCTGAGGCAAGAGGATCACTTGAGCCCAAGAGTTTGATGTTGCTGTGAGCTATGACGCCATAACACTCTACTGAGAGTGACAGAGTGAGACTCTGTCCCAAAATATGCTTATTTATTTGGGCATCATCTTGTGAGGCAAGCTCACCATTCTAAGGGGAGAATCTTGTTGAAATTCTGATTTAATGTTATGTTAATCATGCATTGCAGGCTAGATTCCACAATGGTTACATTCTTTCAATATTATAAATTCCTTCATCCATGCCTCTAGGAAATAATCAACCCTGTCCCAACAAGTCTCTGGATGTTGACAAATCCTTTTATTGGACGAATTCCATTTGTCTCCCTGGGTTCCACATTCTTGTCTTTTTAAGGTCTAGTCTTCCAGAAGCTGATCCACTTTGTCCTCCCTAATCAGGGCATACATGGCATAAAAGGGTAGCCAGCATGGTATGGAGGCGTTGGTTTTCCAACTAGACGGGGAAAAATAAGATTCGTTTTCTACTCCCAGCCCAACAGCTTGGAAGATTGCCAACAAACACCACTGTAGGAAATATGTCCCTCAGTGCAGGAACCAGGGGATCAGAGATGTAGCTAGAAAATGAGTCTCCACTTCCCACGGATGAGATTAGGTGACTTCCTGAGGGTTCCACTCAAAGAAGTGCCCGGGCTGGCTTTCAAACCCAGGTGATTGGCTTCTGACTTGAGAATTTACCAAATATTTCTGAGGAATGGCATTGCCTAGCTATCATCAAAGTAAAACAGAAAGATATTTCAATCTGAAAATATTTGAGACATGCTTGGGTCAAAAAAAAAACAGGTTTTTTACTTTGCTGCAGAACTACTCAGATTCTCAATATGCTGATGCACATAGTGATCTTGGAAGAAGAGGTTAAAGTTTTTGGAGTTTCCAGAACTCGCTTGAGCTGCAGACACACTTCTGGACAGCTCTTGAGATCCAGGCTTTTTGGAACTCACTTTGGGAAACAAACATTCACTAACTACCCCAGGATTTTTTTTTAAGAGACAGAGTCTCACTTTGTCGCCCTTGGTAGAGTGTTGTGGCATCACAGCTCACAGCAACCTCCAGCTCTTGGGCTTAGGCGATTCTCTTGCCTCAGCCTCCCAAGTAGCTGGGACTACAGGCATCCGCCATAACACCCGGCTATTTTTTGTTGCAGTTTGGCTGGGGCCGGGTTTGAACCTGCCACCCTCAGTATATGGGGCCAGGGCCCTACTCACTGAGCCATAGGCACTGCCCTACCCCAGGATTTTATAAGGGTATATAACCTTATATATAAAAGGAGCCCCATCTATAAATTTTGCATAGATGAACTGATATCTAGCTTGACCATTTTCCTGTTGATGTTGTTTTTGGTACAGGTAGGGCCTTGCTGTGTTGCTCAGGCTAGTCTCAAACTCCTGCCTTCAAGTGTTCTTCCTGCCTTGGCCCCCAAAGTGCTGAGATTATAGGCATGAGCCACCACACCTTACCCCATCACCTTGTTGTCTGACCATAGGTATAGGACATTCTTCCCTTTTTGAACCTCATTTTTATGCTCTGCAATAGGAGACAAGAAACTTTTTCTATAAAGGATCAGATAATAAGTATTTTATGCTTTGCAAGCCACACATATTTCTATAGCATCTCCTTATAACATTCATAATACAGAAACCTGTATCTATTTACAAAAGGTTCTATTAGTCTGGCCATGATGGAGTAAGCCTGTTTGGGACTAGCTCTTCTACCTTAAACAACTAAAACGCTAGACAAGATACAGGAAACAGCTCATCTTAGATATTGGACAATAGCACAAAATTGTGATTCCTTGAGAGAAATGAAACAAATTACCTGAGCCACGCTACTGACCAAGCTTTGCGTTTTGAGGCACTCTCCAGACCCCAGTCAGAAAGACAGAACTGAGAATCCAAGCAGAGCAGAAGCTCAATCAGAAACTCAATAAGTTTCAGAAGGCTGAGACAGCTATAATTTGTGGGGTACTCTTATTGGGTGCAATTCCATGAGGGTGGGCAAAGAATAATCATTGGGTAACAAGCAACTACTTGGGAACTATAAACAGAAGTACCAGAGCTTACACAGGTGTTCTGGTTCTGAGCAACCAGAGTAAAGAGACCTTACCAAACCCAGTGCGTTCCGCTGAGACCCTATAAGCAGGGTCTCTCTGTCATCCTGTGTAGAGTGTAGTGGCATCATCATAGGTCGCTGCAACCTCATACTACTGAGCTTTGAGTGATCCTCCTGCCTCAGCCTCCCAGGTACCTGGCACTAGAGATGTGTGCCACAATTCCTGGCTAATTTTTCTGTAGAGACAGGGTCTTGTTCTTGCTCAGGTTGGTCTTGAAATCCTGAGCTCAAGCAATCCTCCTGCCTTGCCCTCCCAAATTGTTAGGATTACAGCCATGAGCCATTGTTCCCAGCCTTTTTTTTTTTTTAATCTTTTTTTTTAATTGTTAAATCATAACTGTGTACATTGGTGCAATTGCCTGTAAGTTCCCAGCCTTTTTTAAAAAAGAATTCCATTGTCCACATATATACCACATTTAAAAAATGCATTCATCTACTACTGGACACTTCAGTTGTTTCCATATCTTGGGCAATGTAAATAAAGCTGCAGTGATCATGAAAGCATAGACATCTCTTCAGCATGCTGATTTAAATTCTTTTGGATACGTACCTAGTAGTGGGATTGCTGGATCATACAATAGTTCCATTCAGTTTTTTGAGGAACCTCCATATTGTTTTCTAAAATGGCTGTACTATTTTACAATACCACCAACAAAGGATAAGGCTTCCCTTTCTCTATCACCGTGCTAACGCTTGCTATCGTTCATCTTTTTGATTGCTCAACACTGAAGGTATGAGGAAATCTGCCAATTAGTCTGCATTTTGTTATTTGTTGTTCTTCCTAAGTCACCTTAGAAGGTCGGTACCAAATTTCTTCTCCTTTCTAAGAAAAAGCTGGTGTCCAGAGAAAGACAATGAGAACCTCATTTGTAGGGTGCCTCAGTGGCCAGAGGCGATTGAAACGGAGACCCCTAAGAGTAATCCACCAGGCTCGGGAGCTCAACAGCAAAGATGGCCAACCTATATTGTAAATGTGTAGTGTCTCTGCAATTTCTATGAGACATGGTTTAAGAGCAGTAGCTAGGTTGGAAGAAGGGACGAGGGAACTTGTCTCTAACCTTCATTTATAAGGCATATTTGCATAGCACACACAATTTTTACTTAGATTGGGTGTTCGCATTGCATGTTTGGGAAGGCGCTGATAGAGAGTGTGGGATTAGAAACCTCCAAACCATTCCTGGGATGTGCCCCTGCTATTAACTGCTATGGACCAAGCTTAGTGTCAGCCATGTTGCAGGCGCACATCCCATTTATCTACAAAATAATCCTGTAAGGCAAGTTGTGTGGTCTCTTCTCAATAATGCAGAAAGTGAGGTTCTAGGAAATTAGTTAACTTACTTACCTCCCTAATGTCACTCAGGTGATAAATAAGGGAATCACAGTCTAATTGAAGGTCTCTGACCCCAAAGTCAAGGCTTGTTTCAATATACCATACTGATTGGAACCACTTCCCTGTGCTTACATTTGAATGATCAAGGTACTAGTAGCCAATTGCTTACAGTTTCGTACTTAATTACATAAGGCATTCGATTGTTAGATAAATGTTTCACATATTAGTCTTCATTCAGTCTCTGTATGGATTGATTTCTTGTGCTTTGCTCACCTGAGTTCAATATTTGAGTCAATTTCCTTTGGGTTCCTGGCTCAGAAACAGACTCGCATAACTCTGCCTGATTGATTTTTGACAAAAGTGCAAAAGCAATTCAGTACAGAAAAATATGGTTCCTTCAATAAATAGTTCAATTAGACACCCGCTGACAAAAGAATGAACCTGGACTGTATACAAGTATTAACTCACAAGGGATAAGGACTTAAATGTGAAACACAAAACTATAAAACTTTTAGGAAAAAAAACATAGGAGAGAATCTTTGGGATCTAGGACTAGGCAAAAAGTTTTGTAAAGATGACATCAAAGGCACAAGCCATAAAAGGAAAAATTAATAAACTGGACTACAACACAACTTAGGCTTTGTGAAAGCCCCTGTGAAGAGGATGAAAAGATAACTTACAGACAGAAAGAAAATGTTCATAAACTACATATCTGGCAAAGAACTAACAAAACTCAAAAGCTGGGCACAATGACACAGGCTTATAGTCCCAGCTACTCAGGAGGCTCAGGTAGAAGAATCATTTGAGCCCAGGAATCCAGCATGGGCAACATAATGAGACCCCACTTCTAAAACAACAACCATTAAAAATCAAACAATTTGAAAATGAGGCACCATGGCTCATGCCTATAATCCTAGAAGGCCAAAGCAAGGGGATTTCTTGAGCTCAGGAGTTCCAGACAAACCTGAGCAAGAGTGAGGCCCTATCTCTGCTAAAAATAGAAAAACTAGCCAGGTGTGGTGGTAGGCACTTATAGTCCCAGGTATTCAGGGGGCTGAGGCAGAAGGATAGCTTGAACCCAGGAGTCTGAGTTGCTGTGAATTAGGATGATACCATGGCACTGTAGCCTGGGCAACAGAGTGAGACTCTGTCTCAAAAAAAGGAAGAAAAAAAGAAAGGAAGGGAGGGAGGGAGGAAAGAAGGAAGGAAGGGAGGGAAGGAAGGAAGGAAAAAAAATGGACAAAAGACATGAACAAACTACTTGACTGAAGAAAGTATATAAATGGCAAATGAACACATGAAAAGATGCTCAGCATTATTAGCCATTAGGGAAATGCAAATTGAAAACACAATGAGATTTAACTATATCTATCAGAAAGGCTACAATTTAAAAAAATTATAACACCAAATGCTAGTGAGTGTACAGAGAAACTGGATCATTCATTCATTGCTAGTAGGAATGCAAAATGACTGTTATTCTGCAAAAAAAAGTATGGCAGTTTCTTTCAAAACTAAACATACATTTAAAAATACCCAACAATTATACTCTTGGGCATTTATCCCAGAGAAATGCAAAAGTTCACACAAGAATTTTTATTGTACATGATTATTCAGAAGCAGCTTTATCCATAGAAGCCTCAAATAGGAAACAAACAAAATGTCCTTCAATGGGTGAATGCAAAACAAACTGTGGTACATCCATGCCACAGACGACTATTACTTAGCAATAAAAAGGAAAGAACTATTGATACCTGCAACAACTTTATTTGATCTTGAGGAAATTATGCTGAGTAAAAAGAGCCAATCTCAAAAGTTCACATACTGCATAATTCTACTTATATAACATTCTTGAAATGACAAAATTATAGGGATGGAGAAAAAATTAGTGGTTGCCGGAGTTAGAAATGCAGGGAGAATAAAATAAAATAAAATAAAGAAATACAGGGAGAAAGGGAGAAGGCTGTGACTACAGAAGGGTTACATGAGGGATCTTTGTGATGAAACTGTTTTGTATCTTGACTGTGATGATGGTCAAACAAATCTACATGTGATAACCTTGTAGAGAACTGAACACACAAACACACACACGAATGCAGGTAAAACTGGTGCAATCTGAATAGGTGGGTGGATCGCATCAGTATCTATTTCTTGGTCATGATATATACTATAGTTACCTGAGCAACAGAGCAGGATCCTGTCTCAAAGAAAAACAAGGAAAAAAGAGAGTGGGGGTGGTGGTGTTATTTTGGTTTGGTTTTTAATTCCTGTGGGTTCTTGGCCCAAGATGCTTCCTTTCAGGTGTCAAGCTGCATTGACCATTCATTTGTCTACTATTATCACCTGATAACCTTTAGCAAAGCCTATGTCTGCCAGGCACAGGGCTAAGTGCTCTCCATAGATTATCTCTTAATAGAACCTAGTGACGTTGGAAGCAGTGTTATTATACACATATATATCCATTGAACAGACAAGGAAATGAAGCTCAGCAAAGTAAAGTTATATGCCCCAATTCTTATAGCCATTTAAGAGCCAGGAATGAAACCAAAGACTCAGAGTCCAAGGCCCGTACCCTTAACCTCTATGCTACACACCACCTCTGATTAGATGCCAGGTGACGTTGGTCTCTGGCCTAGACTACACTTAAGCCTTGGATAAAAGACCAAGGATCTCTTTTGAGTCACTACCAGGAGTAGCAATACAGTAGAAAGAATACTACATCATTCTACTGGACTCCCCTAGCTAGACTATTCTAATTCTTGAAACCAACTTTAAGTCTTAAGACCATCACTCTCAGGCTATACGGCCTTAGAAAAGTCACTTCTATCTGAGTTTTAGTTTCTTCACCCTTACAGCAGAGCTTGTAATTCCAGCCCTGTCAGTGGATCAAATGAAGTAATGCATTTTAAAGAGCTTTGGACACTCCAAAGGGGGCAGTTATTATTAATAACAGGGCACCATGAAGTAAATTCTAAATATAGGCCACTCCTATTTATCTTCTGGTTTGATGGTAAATTCTTTGAGGGCTTGAGCTGAGTGTTAGCCTTTTATTTTATTCTATATAAAGTATATATAGTGTTCCTGTATAAAGTGTTTTAAAAATGGTAGTTTTCTAAAAGTTCTTATTAGATATTGGTAGAAATGTGATCAGAACACAAGAAGAAAAAGAAAAGTATTGATGGTAAAAAATAAGTCTGTGCTGAAACTGTATTTTTCTTATAAATAGAGAAGAGAACTGAGAATGGTCTCAGCCAAACATCGGCCCTGAATTTCCTGCCTTGTAACCCCAGGTAAAGTCCTTATTTTCAGTTGTGGAATTGTGGGGTCTATATTTTCATGGGCGTGGAAGAATGTGCAATTTGCAAACTACTTTGAGGTACGACATGTTTTTGCTGTTTATACCAACCAGGATCTGTGACTGTTTGGGGGGCACAGTATTTCTGCATAAAATCAACCTTTTTTTCTCTCTTTCCCAGTTATGGCAATCTTACAAACTCACAGATTCCCCAGCTTTATTACTAATGCCAATAACATGGACTTTTAAAACTGCCTTTCATCTCCACATCTTAAGCAATGTTGCAAACAGTAATTAAAGTTCAACACCCTGGTGAGGAAGGCATCTATTATTCAACCCATTTTCCAAACAGGTAAACCCAGACTTAGAAATGAAACACCTGCCCACAGGTCACCAGGGGTTGGAGCAGGGAGGAGAGTGGAATTAAGAATTCTGGACTTCCCAGCTCTTGGAGTCACCAAAATGTGGGGTAATAAGAACCTATGAGCAGCAAAGTGGAAATGGCTTTTTAGAGCAGGCATTCACCAAGGTGGGATGATCTAGAAGGGACCGAAATGCGGGACAGGCCAAATTCAATGACACTCAAAGAAAGGAAGGGGAAAGGAAGACAGAAGGAAGGATCTGAAACTACTTAGAAAAGAAGTACCAATAAATGTATTTGATCCAAAAATTTGGTTGAAGATGAGGATGAATACGATTGAAAGAATACTATATTTAAACTATCAGGGTTTTTTTGTTTTTGTTTTTGGGTTTTTTTTTTTTATTTGTTTTGTTTTTAGAGACAGAGTTTTACTTTTATCACCCACAGTAGAGTGCTATGGCATCAAAGCTCACAGCTGAGCTTTGACTCCTGGGCTTAGGCGATTCTCTTGCCTCAGTCTCCCGAGTAGCTGACTATGCCTTGCCACAACGCCCGGCTAAAACTATCAGATTTTTTAATGAAGAAAAGGGAGGATAAGATTTTGTTAACTTTGCATTTTGAAGTAATTATAGACTCACAAGAATTTGCAAAAATAGTACAGATAAGTTCTGTGTACTTATCACCCAACTTCCCCTATTATTAACATCTCACATAACAGCCAGCCAGGCACAGTGGTTCACCTCTGTATTCCTAGCACTCTGAGAGGCTGAGGCAGGAGAGCCCTTCAGTTTAGGAGTTTGAGGCCAGCTTGAGCAAGAGGAAGACCTCGTCTCTCCTAAAAAAAAAAAAAAAAAAAAAAATAGGGAAATTAGTCGAGCATTGTGATAAGCATCTGTAGTCCCAACTACTAGAGAGGCCGAGGCAGAAGGATCACTCGAACCCTGAATTTGAGATTGCTGTGAGCTACGCTAATGCTACAGCACTATAATCTAGCCTAGGCAACAGAGTGAGACTCTGTCTCAAAAAAACAAAACAAAACAACAAAACAGTATTCACATAACTATGGAGCATTATCAGTAAATTAATTGACTTAACAATACAATTAATACTACAGACTTTACTCAGATTGTACCAGTTTGAGAATTGTAATGTATGTTTAAAATTTTATTTCACATATAAAGCACTCGAATCTTTTTTTTTTTTTTTTTTTTTTTTCTTTTCTAGAGACATGATATCATCCTTTTGCCTAGGCTGGTCTCTTCTTTCTTTTTTTTTTTTTTTTTTTTATATAGATTCTCACTATGTCACCCCTGGGTAAAGTGCTGTGCTGTCACAGCTCACAGCAACCTCAAGCTCTTGGGCTTGAGAGATTCTTTGCCTCCGCCTCCCAAGTAGCTGGGACTATAGGTGCCCACCACAACGCCCAGCTATTTTTTTGGTTGTAGTTGTCATTGTTGTTTGGCAGGCCCAGGCTGGATTTGAACCCGCCAGTTCCAGTGTATGTGTCTGGTGCCCTAGCCGCTGAGCTACAAGCGCCAAGCCCTTTTTTTTTTTTTTTTTAAACAGAGTCTTACTTTGTTGCCCTCGGTAGAGTGCTGTAGCATCACAGCTCACAGCAACCTCCAGCTCTTGGGCTCAGGCTGGTCTAGAACCTGTGAGCTCAGGGCAATCCAGTCACTTCAGCCTCCCAGAGTGCTAGGATTATAGGCATGAGCCGCCATGCTGTGCTTAAAGCACTCAAACCTTAAGTGTACAGTCTGATGCAGTTTTATGTATGTAAACACCCATGTAACCAAAAACCTCTATCTAAATATAGAATATTATCAGCCTTCAATTTACCAGCTATAAGTTTATATCCACCTTCCTACATAACCACTATTCTTTTCTCATTGTAGGTTAGTTTGTCCTATCTTGACAAACTATACATGGAATCATACAGATATACTCTTTTTTTTCTTTGTTGCCCTCGGTAGAGTGCTGTAGCATCCCAGCTCACAGGAACCTCCAGCTCTTGGGCTTAGGCGATTCTCTTGCCTCAGCTTCCTGAGTAGCTGGAACTACAGGCACCCACCACAACGTCCAGCTATTTTTTGTTGCAGTTTGGCCGGAGCCGAGTTTGAACCTGCCACCCTCGGTATATGGGGTCAGCGCCCTACTCGCTGAGCCACAGGTGCCGCCCCAGATACACTCTTTTATACCTGGCTTCTATGCACTCAGCATTATGCCCCTGAGACTTGTATGTGATTTTGATAGCAGAGGTTTGTTGTTTCTCTTTGTTGTCTAGTATTTGATTGGATAAATAGACCACAATGATTTATGCATTCTACTATGGATAGATGGGGTTGTGACCAATTTTGGGCTACTATGAATAAAAAAGTTATGAACATCCTGTACATACTGTTTGTTGGACCTAAGCACTCATTTCCGGTGACAGTATTTCTGGCCATAGGGTAGGTGGATGTTTAACTCTCAAGTTTTTCAAAGTGACTGTACCAATTTAATTCACTCTCCCACCAGCAATGCTTGAGAGTTCCCATAGGAATATAGAATTTTATATGTCTTTAAACTCCAACAAATGATTGCATGCAAGTCCAGTTCTGATCCATCTGTGCTTCGGAGTTCTCATATCAAAGTATTTTTCTGTTCAGAACCAAAAGTGGAGAAAGTGTCTTAAGAAAATCCCAAAAGCTACCAGGCAGGAAGGCCAAATCAGAGGTCAGGAAGTGAAGAAACTAGAATTGTCATTTTGTTGGGAGTCTTGGAGTCACTCACTCCTCTGGGCCTCAGTTTCCTTTACTACTTAAAATAAAGCAGTGGATGGGATCATTTCTAAAGTTCTTTTAGCTCCAAAAGTCATGGTTCCAGCAAGGAAAATGTTGATGTTGTAACGATTGAGGAAAATATACTTGCTGAGGGGCAAGGGCTAGAGGAAAATAACACAATGCTTGTGTTGTTAGATTGGTGCATATTTATTTCTTTCTGTTTTTAATAATACAGTATTTTTTTTAAAAAATTGTGGGTGGCTGGGCACAATGGCTCCCGCATGTAATCCTAGCACTCTGCGAGGCTGAGGTGGGTGGGTTGCTTGAGCTCAGGAATTTGAGACCAGCCTGAGCAAGAACCAGACCCCATCTCTACTAAAAGTAGGAAAAAAACTAGCAGGATGTTGTGATGGGCACCTATAGTTCCAGCTACTCAGGAAACTGAGGCAGGAGGATTGCTTGAGTCCAAGAGTTTATGGTTGCTGTGAGCTATGATGCCACAGCACTCTACCCATGGTGAGAGAGTGAGACTGTCACAAAAAAACAAAACAAAAACAAAACCTTTGTGGTTATATGAATTTTAAGATAATTGCCTATGTAAATATGTATTTGATGTAATAATAATACTAACACACCATATTATTAATAACATGAATTATTTTTCCACTGTTTTCCATAGTCTATAAAACCAGAGATTTCATTTACTTGCAATATACCCTCAAGTCACTATTAGACACTATATTATTAGATGCTCATTTATTCAATAAATACTTACTGAGGCCAGGCATAGTGGTTCCTGCATATAATCCTAGCACTTTAGGAGGTGGAAGGACTACTTGAGTCCAGAAATTTGTAGCCTCCTGGGCAACACTGTGAGACTCTCATCTCTACAAAAAATTAAAAAAAAAAAAAATTAGTCTCGGTGCTGTGGCTCATGCTTGTATTCCTAGCACTCTGAGAGGCTAAGGTGGGTGGATTGCTTGTGCTCATTAGTTCTAGACCTGAGCAAGAGCAAGACCCCTGTCTCTTAAAAATAGCTGTGCATGGTGGCAGGTGCCTGTAGTCTCAGTGATTTGGGAGGCTGAGGCACCCATTGCACAGGGGTTACAGTGCCAGCCATATATACTGAGGGTGGCAGGTTCAAACCTGGTCCTGGCCCAGCTAAACAACAATGACAACTGCAACAAAAAATGGCCGGGCATTGTGGCAGACGCCTGTAGTCCCAGCTACTTGGGGGGCTGAGGCAAGAGAATTGCTTGAGCCCAGGAGTTTGAGGTTGCTGTGAGCTGTGATGCCGCAGCACTCTACCGAGGGTGACATAATGAGATTCTGTCTCTAAATAAATAAATAATAAAAGAGGATTGTTTGAGCCCAAGAATTTGAGGTTGCTGTGAGCTATGATGCCACAGCACTCTACCAAGGGTGACAAAGTGAGACTCTATAAAAGTTATCTTGGAATGGCAGAGCATGCCTGTAGTGCTAGCTAATTGGGAGGCTGAGGCAGGAAGATCACTTGAGCCCAAGAATTTGAGGCTGCAGTGAACTATCATGGCACCGCAGTGCTCCAGTCTAGCCAGATGACAGACAGATTAAGACTTCGTCTCTTAAAACAAAAACAAACAAACAAACAAAAAAAAAAATCCTGAGCACCTTCTTTGTGCCAGACACAGGGCTTGGCCCAGAGCACATGATGGATGATCTAGAAATAATACTTGAATGTATAGGAATTCATCACCTGCTGCAGAAGATAAATGCATAAACATGAGTACAAGCAATGTGCTAAGGTTAATTTTAGGCAACTTGGGAACTTAGAAGAGGAACCTTTCTCAGTTTGAGGTTAAAAAAAAGCTTTCTAGAGGTGGTAGCATTCATCTGAGACCTGAAAGATGATTCAAAGTATGCCAGGTACAATAAATCCCAAACAATAAAAAAGGAAAATTAAAAAAAAAAATTAAAAAAAAAAATATGTCAGATAAAAGGGTAATAGCCTTCAGTTCAGGGGGACCAGCTGGAGCATAGGCATGAGAGCTAGAGGGAGAATGGGATGAATGTTGAGCTACAGATGATTCAGTGGTGAGTGGTCGTCAGACAAGAGAAGATGATGTTGACAAGGCTTGAATGCCATACACAGGCCCTTGAACTGCCATGGGGAGTCACTAATAAATAGCAATCTGGGGCTAATCTGAGACATAGCCATTCAGCTGTGTCTCAAATTCCCCAGGTATGCCTGACCATAATTGCCTTCATGCCCTGTTGGCACTGCAGGGGTTTTCTACTAAGAAACTAGAGAATTGTTAAAGGCTGTTAGAAGTACCTGGCTGGGCATGGTGGCTCACGCCTGTAATCCTAGCACTCTGGGAGGCCAAAGTGGGTAGATTGCTTGAGCTCAGGAGTTTGAGACCAGCCTAAACAAGAGCAAGAGCCCATCTCTACTAAAAATAGAAAGAATGAGCCAGGTGTCTTGGCAGACACTTATAGTCCCAGCTACCTGGGAGGCTGAGGCAAGAGGATGACTTGAGACCAAAAGTTTGAGGTTGCTGTGAGCCATGATGACGCCACAGCACTCAACTCCAGGACAACAGAGCAAGACTCTCTCTCAGAAAAAAAAAAAAAAGTAAGTACTAGGCCTGTTGACCTCATTGGCAATCAGCAGGGAGCAAGGTTTGAACCTGGGGAGGCTGCTGATGGCTTTGCTAGGAGAGTGGCACAGAGGCCGAGAAAAGGTGGCTGAGAGCAGCCAGAGGGCTGAGAAAATGAGGCACTCATCTGAACCGTGTCAGGGATTATCAGTGGGCATCAGTAGAGGAAACTGAGCCCAGGGGATTAAGAAGTAGAGACATATTGAGACATGTGTCTATAGTCAGTAGGGGATAGGCAAGGCTGCCAGAGACAGGGGGCAGCCCGTTCTCTAGCCCCTCTGACTATTTCTGCAAAAGTTGCTTTGTGCCTTGTCACCAGAAAGCACTTGATGCCCTAGTGGTGTTGGGATATGTCAGTATCCTGATACATGGGTCAGAATCACAGGGGCTCAGGTGGAGGCAGAGCACCTTCCCTGTTTGACTGGTGACACCTTGATAAAGTTCTCAAGGCCTTTGCAATCATCTCCTGATAACTTTCTCTTGGCAGTAGCTCATCATGAAAAGCTTCTGCCACCCACCTGCCCACCCTGGGCACAGCAGATGGCAGGCAGCTCCCTCCTGCCAAGAAGGGCCTAGGCCTCACTGCCAGAATCAAGACTTTCAGCCCCTTCATGCAGTGTCCTCTGAGCACAGCCCCCAATCAGCAGGCAGAGGCCCATTAACTGGCACAAAACTTACTTTTCTTTGTTTTTTACATAGCTAAAGAGTACGTGTACAAAGACAAATTTAAATCTCAAACTAGCTAAAATCTTTGACTTATCTTGGGCTCACCCAGAAGGAGAATCCAAGACAAAGGTTTCTATGTGAATAGTTAATACGGGAAGTGGCCCCAGGGAGCAGGAGTGAAGGGCCAGCAAGGAGCAAGAGCCAAGATAAGAACTGGCCATGAATGGCCCTGATCTGGGTGACTGACTAATGCTCAATCCCTCAAGATCTCTGAGATGCCTTAGGAAATGTATTTTAGAAATGTCCCCTCTGAGGAATAAAGGGAGAAGCATTTATCCATCTGCTCCCATCCCTGTTGGTAAAGAGTTGACTCATGGGATTTAGTGTCCCACACTTCTTGGTTGCTTAAGGGTGAGCACTGAGATTGGCAGGTACCCTGCACCCTCAGGGCATGAAAATTGAGGTGCTATCAAGTTGCCCTGAGAGCACCTATCACCAGTTGGAGTAAAAGGTGATTCTGAGCAGATCAGAAACAGTGCACAAGACATCCACTCTACACAGATAAACTAACATGCTCCCCTCCCCAGTGGCCCTCTCTTGTGCCCATGCAGTAAACACCTTTGTTCTTGCCTGCCTGTACTATGTCCCTCAAAAAGCATGTGTTGGAAGTTTAACTACCAAAGCAACAGTGTTGGGAGGTGGGGACCTAATGGGAAATGTTTAGGACCTGAGGGCTCCACCCTTACAATCGAATTGATGCCAATTATAAAAGGGCTTGAGGCTGCCCGTTCAATCTGGTGTTCTCTCTTTGCCCTTCTGCCATGGGATGATGCAGGAAGAAGGCCTTCACTAGATGTCAGCCCCTTGATCTTGTACTTCCTCTAGAACTGTGACCCAATACATTTCTATTTATTATAAATTATCCATCTTAAACATTCTGTTATAGCAGCACAAAATGAACCAAGATACCTATCCAGCATCCATTCCCTCTTTTCCCTCCCCTAATTCCAATCCCTGTGGTTGAGAGAGGTCAACGTCCCCACCTCCCCATTCCCCAACTCTAAATGTTAGTCAAGTACCAGCTGCAGCATATTCTGTTCCCCCTCCCAGCTGTAATAATTGGTTTAGGAATAGTCACTGGATCCTCTCAGCACTTAAGGCTTCATCTCACCATATATTTAGGGGATGCAATTCCATCTCAAGTTCCACAGGCAGGACCTGATAGGCTTTAACCCCAGCACACTCCACTGAATGGAGACACTAATTTTGGAGTGCACATGACCCAGGTGGCCTAACCAGCCTGACTCTGAGGACTCCTGCTTGGAATGCTGGAACAGGTAAGTTTTTTTCTGCCACTGAAGGGAAGAAGGAAACCGATGGTACCTTCCATTGCTGGAGAGCATCCTAAGACCATTTGACAGATGAGAAAAAGAGACTCAACGAAGTGAAGGCACTTACCAGTGGTTCTCAAGCAGGAGTAACTTTTCCCCCCAGGGAACCAGCGGAGGAGGGGACACAGACATTTTTGATTATCATAACCAGGATCAGGGGGAGCTATAGTACTGGCTTCTAGTGGAACTTCTAAAAACCAGAAATGCTTCTCAACATCATGCAGTGCACAGAATAGTCCCCTACAACAAGGAATAATCCAGGCCAAAATGTCAATAGAGCCAAGCTTTAGAAACACTGCTTGACTAACAGTCACTTGGATGGTAGACTCAGATGCAAGCCCAAGTCCCTGTACTGAAAGCTGCTTGAGCCCACTCTGCACATGCACTGTAGCCCTGTGCCAGAGCCAGCCAGGAGTGCTGCAGCCGAGGCTCAGGAAAGCAAGAGGCCTGAGAGTTGGAGGATAACAGAGCCCATCCACTTCAGGGTCACCACAATCTTGTGCCAGCTTCACCCTCAGTCAAGTGCATTCCAGGGTGAGCCCTTATAGAATTCCTGTGTAATTTCTTGACCCTGGTGGCCTGTGCTTCAGAGAACCTGTGGCTTCATGCCCAGAGTCCCAACTCTATTTCTACCTGTTTGCCTAGTATTTGCTGTACAAAATTGGAAATAATTCATTTGACAGGATGAATAATTCAACAGAGGGGACAAGGGGCCACTGGCAGTGGTTGGCATCACAAAAATCAGCCCATGTTTTCTTCTAAGGGGGGGGGGCTCTATAGCCAGACTTGTCTTGGAACAAAAATGACTCCAATACTGGACAATTTAAATAGCCTCTCCTTTTGGATATGGGAGTCAATGAAGACATTGGGCTGCCAGAAGGGAATTCTGGACTCTATTCCCTTCCCTGCATCACTTCCAGCCTTGTGAACCTCCTCAGTCCCCAGCCTACTTGGCAGCTTTCCGTGATAACCCAAATCAACTGAAGCTGAAATTGTGTTTCTCTCTGATCCCGTGTGTTAGCTGCTTTGTTCTGATCACTGCTTGCCACACGGCCTTACACTAAGCCATATTTCAGTCACCAGAGATTTTTGACCCTTGGAATGAGTTTCCTAGCTAGAAGGAAAGAAGAGTTTCAGCAAAATACTGATATGAGTAGTTCTCAGCATGTTGAAAATGTTCTTTTGAGGATCAGATGAAAGCCTTGCACCTTCTCTATTGAAAAATGTTCCCAACACATCTGCATATAATTCAGGGGGGTACATAGATCCTGGGAGCCCCTCCACGGACCAGAATTCCTACCAGATGGGGAGCCTTCTGTTAAGGAAAGGAGCTACAACTGTCCACGTCTTGTGCTATGGTTTGAATGTGTCGCCTCTAAAATTCAGGTGTGGCCAATGTGATAATATTAAGAGGTAGGGCCTTTAAGAGGTGATCAAATCATAAGTGTGGTCTGCCTTCATGAATGGGATTAGGGGCCTCATAAAAGTGCTTGATGGAGGAAGTTCAAACTTGCCCTTTGTTTCACCACATGAGGACATAACCTTCCTTCTCTCCAGAGGATGTAGCATCAACGCGCTATCTTGGAAGCAGAGAGCTGGCCTCATCAGACAACTGAACCTGCTAGCACCTTGATCACGAACTTTCCAGCCTTCCCAGCTGTGAGAAATAAATTTCTGTTCTTTATAAATTACCCAGTTTCAGGTGTTCCATTACAGCAGCACAAACAAAGACAGCATGGAAAACAGCTCAGTCTCTCAGCTTTCCATCTCAAAATGGCCCTGTCCCAGGGCCAAGGTATTTAAAGGAAGTGAATAATCAGCAAGGAGCTATTAGATGCCTGCTGTGTGACTCTGGGAAAATCATTGCCCATCTCTGGGCCACAATTTCTTTACTCTATTTGGAATCAGAAGAGTTGGTCTATACCAGTGGTTCTCAACCTTTCTAATGCTGTGACCCTTTAATACAGTTCCTCATATTGTGAAGACCCCCAAGCATAAATTATTTTCATTGCTACTTCATGTGTGTAGAAATATGTGTTTCTCAAAAATATGTGTTTTCTAATGGTCTTAGGCAACCCTATGAAAGGGTCGTTCGACCCCCAAAGGGCTCTCGAACACAGGTTGAGAACTGCTGTATCCTGCCACTTTATTCTTTCTATTTTTTTTTTTTTTTTTTTTGGAGACAGAATCTCGCTCTATCACTGGGGCTACCAGGCTAGAGTGCCATGGCATCAGCCTAGCTCACAGCAACCTCAAGCTTCTGGGTTCAAGTGATCCTCTTGCCTCACCCTCTTGAGTGGCTGTCCTGACACTTTTATTCGATCATTTATTCAGCAAATATTTATAGCATATTATTACATGCCAGGTAACACTGGGGATAAGGTTGGTGGACAAAACAGTTGAGGTGCCTAATTTATCAGAACATATAATCTAATAAGAGCGTCAGTCATGGCTAGCTCAGCGGCTAAGGGTGCCAGCCACATACACTGGAGCTGGCGGGTTCAAATCCAGCCCAAGCCTGCCAAACAACAATGACAACTGCAACCAAAAAATAGCCAGGCATTGTGGCAGGCCCCTGTAGTCCCAGCTACTTGGGAGGCTGAGGCAAGAGAATTGCTTAAGGCCAGGAGTTGGAGGTTACTGTGAGCTGTGATGCCACGGCACTCTACCAAGGATGACAAAGTGAGACTCTGTCTCAAAAAAAAAAAAAAATAGTCAGTCACTCATTAAATAATTGCACAATAAATATAATATGATCAGGACTACACAAAGGAAATGAAGAGAAATAGCTAGGAATGTGCATATCAGAGGAATGATTATAACTTGGGGAAAGATCAGGTGAAGCAGTGATTTTACTGTGACAAGGAGTGCAGGGGGGAATTCCAGGCAGAAGCAGCAGCATGAGCTAGTACCTTGGAAATGTGAGGTGTGGCTGCACTGTCACAGCAACTATATTCTGGAGTCCTCTGTGGACTGTCCAAACCCAGAGGGTAGCCACCCAGGAAGAGAAAGTAAGGTGAAGTCTTATCTTCCCAGAATTTCTTTTCATTTCAAGAAAAGTTAAAGAATTGATGATATTCCACTGGATTGAAACCCCAGGCTTAATGGCTAAAAAACATCAAGCATCAGTCTTTCCCATCATCAGTGTAGCTAGAAATGTCTTGAAAGTTCTTCCTCTCAGATCCTACACAGAAACTAGAAGATGCAAAACAAAACAAAACAGTGCAGGACACTACCAAATTAAACATGTTAAATCTTAATGTGAAGCAAAGATCTCCCTGACCCAGAGGCCCGTCTCGCAATTTAAACCATTTTCCAGCCCTTGAGGAATTATTTCTACCTCCTGGATTGTTGTCCCACACTGATTATTATGGAGAGACTGGGATACATCAATTGCCACTTTGATGGATGGTCTGAGTGCAGTCTCCCAGGCTGCGTGGGGCAGATGGAGCTATCCTTTCATCTCCTTGGGCAGGGCTTTAGACTAGAGCCAGTGTGGAGACTTTAGTTCCAGTGTTCATTCTGCTACCCACCTGGTTGCTGGGTGACTCTGGGCAAGCCCTTTCTAGGTCTCAGTTTTTTTCATCAATAAAATGAGAGGTTTGGATTACATATTCAGTAAGATTCTTCTTCAACTTGGGGATTCTCCGCCCTCTGATTTCTAAAGTGTATTGACTCAGATATTTTTTTCATCTTTCTGACTATTGTTCACAGACCAGGGACAGGAGGCAAGACGACCACTCTTTGTAAATTATAATGAGTGGATAATTAGCTGCCTTCAAATTAAACCTCCCTTCTTGGAAGCCAGAAGATCTGGTTTTTAAGTTGTTTGCCATTATTATTATTTAAACGCTATTTTCTCACTAAAACCCAGAGGGGTAGGAGAGAATGACAAGCAGATGTTTTGTTATTAGGGGGTCTGGGGGATGATTTGAGACTTTCACTGCACTGATCATTCTCTAGATTCTTCTGGAGTCAGCAGAAGCTTTGATGAACTCGACAGAGGGCAGGGGGATTGGACAGTCAGGGAGCAGAGGCCTATTGAGAGAAAGCCCGGCTTAACAGAAAGCTGCTAGGGACAGCAGTTCCTGGCTAAGGGCAGTCTGGATTATGAAATTAGTATATTTATGTAACACTTTGCAAAGAGATTTTAACTACAATTTTTTTCATTTTCCCATGAGGATACTTTGCCAATGCCTGAGCTCACCACTATCACCTCTCACATCAATCTCTCTCATTCAGTAGTCTTCCTGGCTCTAGCAGAATTGTCTGTAAAAATAAACACCAAAAATCTATAGAGACAGAAAGTAGATTACTGGTTGCCTGTGGATGGGGGAGGAGGACTAATTCTTCTTCACTTATGTCATAGCTGGCCTTGTAACTTGGTTTGACCAAGAGAATGTGGAGAAAGTAGAGCTGGGCATGGTGGCTCACACCTATAGTCCCAGCTACTCTGGAGAGTTACGATGACACCACTGTACTCCATCCAGCCCAGGTGGCATTGAGACATCATCTTTTGAAACAAAACAAAACAAAACAAAACAAAAAGGCCAGCACAGTGGCTCACACCTGTAACCCCAGCACTCTGGGAGGCCAAGGTAGGTGCATTGCTTGAGCTCAGGAGTTTAAGACCAGCCTGAGCAAGAGTGAGACTGACGCTGTCTCTACTAAAAATAGAAAAACTAGGCTTGGTGCCTGTGGCTCAAGTGGCTAAGGTGCCAGCCACATACACCTGAACTGGCAGGTTCAAATCCAGCCCAGGCCTGCCAAACAACAATGACGACTGCAACCAAAAAATAGCCAGCAGTTGTGGTAAGTGCCTGTGGTCCCAGCTACTTGGGAGGTGGAGGCAGGGAAATCGCTCCATACTCAGGAGTTGGAGGTTGCTGTGAGCTGTGATGCCACGGCACTCTACCCAGGGCCACAGCTTGAAGCTCTGTCTCAAAAAAAAAAAAAAAAAAAAAAATAGAAAAACTAGCAGGACATTGTAGCGGCCACCTATACTCCCAGCTACTCCGGAGGCTGAGGCAGGAGGATGTCTTGAACCCAGGAGTTTGAGATTGCTCTGAGCTATGACACCACGGCACTCTACCGAAGGGTGACAGAGGGAGACTCTGTCTCAACAAAACAAAATGTGGAGAAAGCGATGTTTTGTGAATTCCAGAGCATAGGCCTTAAGAAATATGGCAGCTTCCACTTTCATCCTCATGGGGTCCAAACTCCCATGTAAAGCTCAAGCTAGGTAGACCAAGATTTTTCACCCTTAGCATTATTGACTATGGGCCAGATAATTCTTTGGGGTGATGGGCTATCCAGTGCAGTGTAGGATATTTAGCACCATCCCTGGCCTCTATTCCCTAAGTTTCCAGTTGTGATAATCAAAAATGTCTCTAGAAATTGACACGTGGAACCTGTGGGAGAAAATCACTGTCACTTGAATACCACTGGACTGATGAGAGATCATGTGGTGGGAGAGGCTCACCCAGCTACCAGCTGTTCTAGACACCCGAACTGAAATGACGGACATGTGAGTGAAGTGGTTTTATATGTTCCAGCTCCAATTAAGTATTCAATTGAATATAATCAAATGATAACTCCAGCTGACACCATGAGGAGCAGAAGAACTACTCAGCTGAGCCCTGCTAACTCACAATCATGAGAAATAATATATCTTTGTTAGCCATTAAGTTTTGGAGTAATTTTTTATGCAGCAATAGATAATTGCAACACAAGTTTAGCTCCATTCTTCCTACCATCCATACTCTCCACTCCAACGGCTACTAGAGTTATTTTTCTAAAATACCTTTCTGGCCCGGTGTGATAGATCATGCCTATGATCCCAGCACTTTGGGAGGCTAAGACATAAGGATCCTTTGAGGCCAGAGAACAGCCTGGGCAACATGGCAAGACTCTGTTTCCACAAAAAATTAAAAAATTAGCCACATGTGGTAGCATGTGCCTATAATCTCACCTACTCAGGAGGCAGAAGCAGAAAGATCTCTTGAGCCCAAGAGGTCAAGGCTGCAGTCAACTATAATTATACTAGTGCATTCTAGCACAAAGACCCTGTCTCAAAAAAAAATTTCTTTTTAGAAAATTTTTCTTTCACAGTCTCACTCTGTCACCCCTGGGTAGAGTGCTGTGGCATCATAGCTCACAGCAACCTCAAATTCCTGTGCTCAAGTGATCCTCCTGCCTTAGCCTCCCAAATAGCTGGGAGTACAGGTGCCTGCCACCATACCTAGCTAGTTTTTCTATTTTTAGTTAAGATGGGGCTTGCTCTTGCTGAGGCTGGTCTTGAACTCCTAAGTTCAGGTAATCCACCTGCCATGGCCTCACAGAGTGGCTAGGTGTGAAGCACTGCACCCCACCAATAAAATACTTTTCTGAAATTTCTCAGTTGTATTCAAACCCCAGGATCTTCCACCCATCAGCTCCTCATCAAGGTCTACAAAGTCCTCTATAACCTGCCTTTTCTTTAAGACACCCTCAACTCCTGGGATTCAAGCTATACATATCGACTTGCAATTTCCTGAATGGTCTCCCATCTTTTATATCTCTGGGATTTTTTTCCAGGCTGTGTTCTTTCCATGTTATGTTTTTCCAACCTGTTAGTCCCTAGATTTCCTGAAAACTCAGATTGTATAGCATTCTTTCTAGAAAGTCCATGCGTATCCCAATATATGAGGTGTTTTTACCCGTATGACCTCAAAGTGTATATCTTTAGCACCACTTCTCAAACCATACTGTAACTCATGTTTTATTCATATTTCAAGAAAGACTATGAAAACTTCAAAGGCTAGAATTGATTCTTTCATTGCTTTATTGATAGCACTTGGCACACAGTGAATGTTCGCTGAGTGAACATAGTAGGTTGAACAAATAGTACTATTCGCATCATGCAGATAAGGAAATGGGGACTTAGCAAAGCTAAATAACTTGTCCAAGGTTGCTCAGTGAGTAGGAGATATAATTGGAATTAACATATAGACCATAAGACTCCACAACCAATCCATTTCCTACCTTTTTATTATGGACCTCTTCTGAATACCCTAGGTCTAGTTAAAGAGTACCAATCCATGGGTTCCCAAGATGTCTCCCTATTTCTATGTAGTGACTTATAATGCCAGCAACTCTGCTGGTCATGAGCTTCAACAGCTAGCAATCTCATCCTTCTTTCCTCAATGGGTGCTAGACATAATGCTTAGAAAAGGCTGGTCAACTATACATGAGAAGGACTGAACATGTAGAAATTGTGTTAGGACAGAAGCCCAACTCAAAATGGCTTAAGCAAAATAGGAATGAGTAAAGTCTAGACCAGGCATCCTCAAACTTTTTAAACAGGGGGCCAATTCACTGTCCCTCAGACCTTTGGAGGGCCGGACTATAGTTTAAAAAAACAACCTATGAACAAATTCCTAAGCACACTGCACGTATCTTATTTTGAAGTAAAAAACAAAACGGGAACAAATACAATTCACACCGCTTCATGTGGCCCACGGGCCATAGTTTGAGGACGCCTGTTCTAGATGGATCTGAATTCGGGTGCACTGGGATCCAGGGCCCAGATGGTATCATCTCTCCCTTTCATTCTCCCCTGCTTGTCATTCCTTTCCTTGGCTCTGCTTTTCATTGTGTTGGCTTCAGTGTCAGGTTCCAGGTATTGGACTCTGGCTGCTATAGGTCTAATTCATTCTTATTGCTAACTACTCACAAGGAATAGAGTTTCTCTTTCCCTTGGCCTCCAAATAATGATCCCAGAATTTGGGTATCATTGGATAGCTTTGGATCATGTATCTATTCTTGAACCAATCACTGTAGCTGAAGGTTTAAAATATGCTAACTGTCCAGGCTCAGGTTAGAATGATGTGGCAGCCAGCTTCCAAGATGGCCCCCAATAATCTTACCTTCTGATATTCATGCCCTCATATAGTCCCTTCCACAATGAACCAAGGCTGGCCCATCATGGGTTTGTTGTTGCTGTTGATGGTGGTGGTGGTGTGTGTATGTGTGTGTTTTTTTAGACAGGATCTTACTCTGTTTCCCAGGCCACAGTGAAGTGGCACCATCATAGCTCACAGTCACCTAAACTACTGCACTTAAGTGACCATCCTCCCTCAGCCTCATGAATAGCTGGGACTACAGGTGTGCACCACCACACCTGGACAATTTTTCTATATTTTGTACAAATGGAGTACCCCTATGTTGCTCATGCTGGTCTTGAACTCTTGGACTCAAGCAATCCTCCTGTTTTGGCCTGCTAAAGTACTAAGACTACAGGTATGAGCCATCCTGGCTGGCCTAGTCTTCTTTTTTTATTATTTGTTTCATAATATGTATGACTCAGCCAAGGCTGGCCTATGTGACCAACAGAAATATGGCTGAAGTGACAACGTGTGACATCTGAGGCTGGCTCATCAAGAAATTGTTGCTTTTGCTTTTGATCTCTTAAATTGTTCCCTTTGAGGGATGCCAGGGGCCATATTGTGGGAACATTCAAGCAGCCACATAGATAAGAACTGAAGCCTCTTGCCAACAGCCAGTTGCCAGCCATCTGAGTGAGCAATTCACATTGGAAGTGGATCCTTTGGTTCTAAGCAAGCCTTCAGATGACCGCAGACCCAGCTGATACCTGATTGCATCTTTCTGAGTTACCCTGAGCCAGAACCACGCAGCCAAATCACTCTGGAATTCCTTACCCACACACATCATGTGAGATAATATGCTATTATAACTACTTAAAAGCCACTGCATTTGGGGATGGTTTGTTA
Organism: Loris lydekkerianus; assembly: GCA_963574355.1. Taxonomy (NCBI): domain Eukaryota; kingdom Metazoa; phylum Chordata; class Mammalia; order Primates; family Lorisidae; genus Loris; species Loris lydekkerianus. The sequence goes on from CAUYPK010106235.1 coordinate 27,872, forward strand.
TACAGCATTAAATAATACACAATTTTGAACCCCCGAACTCTGGGTAAGGAATCAACCCCACTTCACATGGACTAAAACAGGAGGGAGGAATCAAATTGCCATTGGTGGGAAATGAATACTGGAGAGGCCAAACAGCTAATCTCACATGCTTGCTAGAGGACTGAAGTACAAAGAAAGGCAGCGCTATTCCTCTGAGGTGACTCAAAGTGTCTGGGCCCAGCAAGACTTAGATCCAGATATTTCTCTGCCTCTTTTCTAGCTCCAGTTACTTACAGTTTTCTCCCTAGTTACCCCCAGACATGATTAGTTATAAATATCATGAACACTCTCCTCCTTTACTGATCCAAATATTTGCTCTTAAAGTAAATTAGCTGTTGTTTTGCTTTTAATCTAGAAGAGAAGAGAACATAGGCCAAGAAATCCCTCAGAGTTTACATGTTTGTAAATGACATGTACGGTTTGAGGCTTCCCCTGTTAAACTGCATTTTTAGCTCGATTCATAATTGCCAAGCCACGGAAGCAACCTAAGTGCCAAACTGTGGTATATGTATCCCATGGAATATTATTCAGCCATTTAAAAAGATGGAGACTTTACATCTTTTATATTTACCTGGATGGAGTTGAAATATATTCTTCTTAGTGAAGTATCTCAAGAATGGAAAAATAAATATCCAATGTACTCCATACTGATATGAAATCAATATATAAGAACAATAAAACACTATTATAGTCCAGTTTGGGGGTAGAGAGAAGTGGGAGGTGGGAGGGAGGAGGACAATTGCCAGAGGGAGGGAGGGCATGAGGCCGGATCTCACCTACTGTGCACATTGTGAGGGTGTATAACACGCCCCCTGGGTGAGGTGCTCTTCTACAAATAGAACTTTACCCTGGGAGTGACAACAATGTAACCTAAATATTGTATCCTCATATTACTTTGAATAAAGTGAAAATTAAAAAATACTTAAACCAAAGAAAAATAAACTGCATTTTTTTTTGAGACAGTGTCCCACCGTGTTGCCTTTGGTAGAGTGCAGTGGCCTCACAGCTCTCAGCAACCTCAACTTCTTGGGCTTAAGTGATTCTCTTGCCTCAGCCTCCCAAGTAGCTGGGACTACAGGAATCCACTATAAGGCCCAACTATTTTTTGTTGCAGTTGTCATTGTTGTTCTAGCTGGAACCCACCAACTTTGGTGTATGTGGCTGGCACCATAGCCACTGTGTATGGGCACTGAGCCAATAAACTGCATTTTTAATTTGATTTCTGTTGGACACATGTTAGTCAGACAAGAATGCATCCTTTGGAAGCTCACATTCCTCATTAAGCTCTTTAGGCAAAGAGAGAAAGGAAAAAAATGTAATGGTTAACACCCCAACCAATTTGGAGCCTTCCTTCCTCCCTCCTTCCCTTCCTCCTTTCTTTTCCACTAAAACTTCTCTAGCACCTATTCTGTGCTTGTTATTTGTCCATTTCATCTCATTTAAGCCTTCTAATGATGATAAGGCTGTATTAATGACCCTTTTTCTTTTTTTCTCTTCTTTTTGTCGAAACAAGAGTTCTACCCTATGCCCTGAGCAAAGTGCAACAGCATCATAGCTCACTACAACCTCAGACTCAGGCTGTGGGCATCCTGCTGCCTCAGCCTCCAAAGCCGCTGGGATTACAGGTGCTCGCCCTGGTGCCCAGCTGGGTTTTTTCAATTTTTTTCATGAATCGGGGTCTCACTTGCTCAGACAAGCCTCAAACTACTGAGCTCAAGCAATCCTCTCACCTCAGCCTCCCACAGTGCTGGGATTACAGGCGTGAGCCTCTGCACCCGGCTAATGACCCTTTTCACAGATGAGGAAACTTAGTTATGTTTGGAGATGTTAGAAGTCTTATTGTATATTTTTCTCTTTTCCGAGGCATGTTACTTAGCTTCAAAATCTCAGTGACGAATATCTTTGCACCCACAGGGAAAGATGAAACCAATGCATACATTTTTCCTGAAGTCCCATTTTAACTTTTTTCAGTACCAAAGGCTACCAATCACCAAGATAGATTGTATTTTCTTTTTCTTTCTTTCCTTTTTTTTTTTTTTTTTTGAGACAGAGTCTCACTATGTTGCCCTCTGTAGAGTGCTGTGGCGTCACAACTCACAGCAACCTCCAACTCTTGGGCTTAAGCAATTCTCTTACCTCAGCCTCCCAAGTAGCTGGGACTATAGGTGCCTGCCACAAGGTTCAGCTATTTTTTTGTTGCAGTTGTCATTGTTGTTTGGTAGGCCCCAGCCGGGTTTGAACCTGCCAACCCCGGTGTATGTTGCCAGTGCCCTAGCCTCTGAGCTACAAGCGCTGAGCCAAATTGTATTTTCTATGTTCCCAATGTATGTGATGATAGAGGAAAAAAGCAAAGTTTCTGGCACTTTTTATGTCCTTCCTTCCATGTCAGTAGAGAATCAGCTTGCCTAAAAAATTGACAGTAATAAAGGGGACTATCCACTGATCTGACACAGCTTGTGGCACTTGAGACCCTCTAAACTTGCCTGTTTGAACTTGGGAAGGCTGTTGGCAGGGTGGTGGTTATGCCCAGGCCCTGGAGCAGGCAGAACTGGGTTCAAATACCTAATCCAGCCATTTATCAGCTCTGTGCCTCTGGTCTAGTCTCTATACCGCTCTATAAAATGGGATAATAATAGTTTTATCTCTTACAATTCTCATAAAGATTTAAGGAGATAATATATGTAAACTGCTTATTCTAGCACCCAGGTGAAGTAAGGTGTGACAAATGTGGACATTACCTCTCTGTGACGCCATTTTCTTTCTTTTTTTTTTTTTTTTTTTGAGGGGGAGTGTCACTATGTCACTCTCCGTAGAGTGCTATGGTGTCACAGCTCACAGCAACCTCCAACTCTTGAGCTTAAGTGATTCTCTTGCCTCAGCCTCCCAAGTAGCTGGGACTACAGGCGCCTGCCACAACGCCTGGCTATTTTTTGTTGTTGTTGTAGTTGTCACTGTTGTTTGGAAGGCCCAGGCTGGGTTTGAACCCGCCAGCTCCGGTGTATGTGGCTGCTGCCCTAACTGCTGAGATACAGGCACCAAGCCTGCACCTCCACTTTCTCTGCTGCAGACCTGTGTCCTCTAAATGTCTGTGGCAGGGCGGCACCCGTAGCTCCATCGGTAGGTCACCAGCCACATACACCCAGGCTGGTGGGTTCAAATCCTGCCCAGGCCAGCTAAACAACAATGACAACTGCAACAAAAAAATAGCCAGGTGTTGTGGTGGGTGCCTATAGTCCCAGCTACTTGGGAAGCTGAGGCAAGAGAACTGCTTGAGCCCAAGAGTTTTAGGTTGCTGTGAGCTGTGATGCTACGGCACTCTACCGAGGACAACATAGACTCTGTCTCAAATGTAAAATAAATAAATAAATAAATATCTGTGACAGGCAGACTCTGAGATGGCCCGAACTGGCACCACCTTTTGTTATTCATGCCCTTGTATAATCCCCTATAAACAGGACCTATGACTTGCACTTGCATCTAACTAACAGAATATGGCAAAGGTGGTATCACCTTGGGAATCTGGTTAAATAAGACTGTGATTTCTGGCCAGGTGCAGTGGGTTACACCTGTAATCCAAGTACTCTGGGAGGCCAACACAGGAGGATCTCTTGAACCCAGGAGTTTAAGCCTGAGCAACACAATGAGACCTACTCTTTACAAAAAAATTAAATGTAAAAAAAAATTATCTGAGTGTGGTGGCACATTCCTATAGTCCCAGCTACTCAGGAGGCTGAGGTGGGAGGACTGTTTAAGCCCAGGAATTTGAGGATACAGAGATGGTGAGCTACGATTGAGCCACTGCACTTTAGTCTGGGCAACAGAACAAGACCCTGTCTCTAAGAAAGTTTTCTAAAAACATTGTGATTTTTATCTTGCTAGCAGACTCTCCTTATTGCCTCCTCAGCTTACATGCTTTGATGAAGCAGGTTGCCATACTGAAGAAGCTCATATGAGAAGGAATGGGGGAGTTCTGGCCAAAAATCCAGCTAGGATTTGGAACTTGGAAAGGCCCTCACTGCAACAATTGTCAAGGACCTGAATTTGGCCAACAACCATGTGAACCTGGAAGCAGATCCTTTTTGAGTTGAGTCTTCAGATGAGACTCCAGCTCTGGCTGCCACCTTGATTGCAGACTCATGGGAGTCTCTGACACAAAGGAGCCAGTTAAGCCATGCCCAGATTCCTGACCCACAGACAATGTGAGATAATAAACATCTGATGTTATAAGCAGCAAAGTCAGTGATATTTTGTTGCACAGCTATATACATATAGTACCCAATCCCTCTAATCCCATTTCTGATTTAGTGCCCATCTCCCCTACTTCCTTAGTACCTTTCATTTATCACCTTGCTTCACAGCTGTTGGTTTTCTTGCATCTCTACCTTTCAAGTTCTTTGAGGACAGACACTGTACTAAACAGTTCTTGTAGCTCCAGTGCAGATAGTTGGCACTAAAACGGTGCTGAGTAAAATTTGATGATCACCCAGGTTTAGCTATTTACACCAAGAAGAGTTTCCACCATACCCTGATAATGATGGTGGTTGTTTTTGAACCTTTGCTATGTGCCAGAGACTGACATGAAGCCACCTATGTGCATTCTTAACTAGATTTCTGTGATGATTTTGATTTACAGCCAGGTTTGGGAATCATTTACCCTATACAACCTGAAACCTTCTGTACAAAAATCACATCCTACTCTCAAGCCTTCTTGACTAAAAATTAAAAAAATTGTACTGCATACAGATAGAAAAGTGCACAAATCTTAAGTATTTAATTTGATAAATTTTCCTAAGTAATCACAACTCTGTAGCCACTACCAATGATAGCACATGTAGTGACAATAAGATGGAATCAGTTAGGCTAAGGTCAAGACCACACACCTGGTCTAGCCAGTCTCCTGACCTTCACCTCCTGTCTTCCGTCCTTCTTGTTTTGTAAATTCAGCTTTAACCTAAAAGTGTCTACCTTGAGTAGTTTAGGGCAATTGATTTGGGAGATTATCTTTTGAATTAGAAATACTATTTGGGTAGTAGGTTATGCTGATTATTGTTGTTTAAGATAAGGGTTATTCTTGTTTAAGCTAAGTGTTAATTACTGTTGCTTAAGATAAAGGTTAGATTTTTGCTTTTCACTTTTATGTATACAACCATGGTTTTGGAAATGAAATGACCGTCTTGGAGAGGCTACTCTATTCTCCACAATCGTTGGCCTTCTAAGAATAAAAATATTGGACCTATACTCTGCACACACACACACACATACGTTGGCTGGACAGTGACAGGCTGCCCTACCTGCTCTGTCCAGTAACACCAAGAAGGAGACAGGGGATAACCCCAGACTTAGCTGAGGTCCCTCCCAGTTCACCAACCATAGAGGTAACCACCGTCTTAACACCATCACCACTCATTAGTTTTGCCTGTTCTAGAACTTCCTATAAATGAAATTGTAGTATGTACTTGTTACTCTGTCTTCTTTTGCTCAACATCATGTTTATGCTTTTGACTTTTTCAAGCTTCTCTTCTGGGTTAAATTTGTCAAATTAAGACTGAGAAGGCTGGGAAGGAAGTTGAAGCCTGGGTACGAAGCTTGGATCTTCTAAGACGTGGAAATCACATAACACGCCCTCGGCTGACCCGGCATACTCATACGGTACCCATAGACCTAGAGAGCCTATGCCCTCCGCCAAAGCAGGAGGGGAGCTGGCGGAGGACCGTGGCGTGATTAGAACTACGCCGACTACTTATGGGGGCGGGATCTTGGAAAGGGGCGTGGCCCCAGGCCGAGGTTTCCTGTCCGCGCCGGCGGAATCGCCCTTTGACCCCGGAAGTGCGGGCGCTCTGGGAGCGTCACCGTGAACCGCGGCGGCGGCGGCGGCAGCGGCGGCACAGTGCCGGTGGTGGAGCCGCCGAGGTGAGTGCGTGGCTAGGCCTTGCCAGATGCGGAGCATGAAGGCTGGGAGGAGCAGCGGCTGTACCTTGGGCAGCCTCGGCTCCCCCAGCCCCAGGCTTCCACGGCAGAGCGGAGGCTTACGCTGCCCCAGAGGCCATGGTTCACCCCCGCCCCGGCCCTCCATAGGCTTGGCCCTAAGAGTGGCTTTGGACCAGCCACGGATCGCCCACCTCCACAGGTCTTCAGTTTCCTCAGGGTTCATTTACTCATTCAACAAATATTAGTCGAGCGCTTCTTGCGTGCCTTGGCACAGATCTAGGCACTGCAGGTACAGAGCGAGACAGATCAGGTAGCTGCACTCTTGGGGATTGCAATCTAGTAGGAGGAGACAGTCAACGACGAGTAAATGCACAAGATAATTAAAGCTGAGGGAGAGTGAATACTTTAGGTAGGGCTATCAAAAGGTCTCTGAAGAGAGTAACATTGAGTTCAAACCAGAAGAGTGACAAAACTGAAGGTGCAGTAGCTCTTGGGATGCTGCCAGGCCACATTATAATCGGTGCTTCTGCAGAGTTCCCCTCCTGAAGAAAGACCTTTCCTAACTTTTGGCTTCTGCTGCCCTGCCGGGCAGGGTGATACAGTGGTGAACATAGACATAGACCTGGCTATTGTCCTTGTTCTTTTGAAACTTAAAGTTCCGACTTTGCCTAGTTAATTTCTACCCATACTTTAGACAAAAACTTCACATCACCTTTTCTCAAGTCAGGTCTCTTGAGTTAAATGCTGCCATAGCCTCATCAACTTTACCTACACAGCATACTTCATGGTACTGATTTTTGCTTGTATGGCTATTGGATACATATCTGTCTTTCCCATAAAGATTGTAAGCTCTATGAAGGGCGGGGCCAGGTCTGTTATTGGCCACCTTAGAATTTTGTGGACACGTAGTAGGTACTCAAAAATCTTTGATTGAATTAGCTATTAAGAGTGTTTTCCTCTCTGTGGTTCATAAGAGATCTCATCTGGGCTTGTCACCCACAGCACAGTGGTTATGATGCCAGCCACAGGCACAGAGGCTGGCAGGTTCGAACCAAGCCCAGGCCAGCTAAACAACAATGACAACTGCAACAAAAAAGAAAACAAACAAACAAAAAAAAAAACAGGTGTTGTGGTGGGCACCTATTGGGATGCTGAGGCAAGAGAATCACTTAAGCCGAAGAGTTTGAGGTTGCTGTGATCTGTGACGCCACAGCACTCTACCGAGAGCAACATGTGAGAATCTGTCTGAAAAACAAAACAAACAAAAAAACTCTTTGCCACCAATTTATCATCATCTCTTTCTAATCATGGACCTGCACATAGACTTAAATGACTCCTCTTTGCCTTCAGATTAAAGGCCCGCATTTTAAAGATAGCATTTGAGCCTCTTTTTAAACTGGCTCTATGTTCCCTATCCAGCCTCTTCTCTCCTCACATTGCTCATCCTTTCTGATTTTTCTGATTTTATGTTTTCACCAACACCCGATATTTTCTTCAAGGTCACACTTTTTAAGGCTCTGAGTCTTTGCTTGCTCATGTTTGCTGCCTGCTTGGAATGCCCATCTCTTCCTTCTGTCCTTCAACATCCAGGTTGTAGGTTACCTTCTCTATAACATCCTCCCTTTCTCTGCAGTGCTTCATTTTGGAAATTTCCTGTTATAGCTATAACACCAAATGATAGACATTTACATGCCCAGGACCCGGGATGTATTCTATCAGTGTTTGTTGAATAAATGAAGAAGCCCAAAATGCCCTGCCCATGGTTAGGACTGGGATAACAACAACACTTTATTGAATTTCTGTTTTGTGCTATGTACTGTGCTAAATACTTAGCATTGATTACTTCTCATGGCAACCCTAAGAAATTGTGTACTGCCCAAGCATGAGAGCTCACGGTTGTTATCCTAACACTCTGGGAGGCTGAGGTGGGTGGATTGCTTGAGCTCAGAAGTTTGAGACCAGCCTGAGCAAGAGTAAGACCCCTGTCTCTACTAAAAATAGAAAAATTAGCTGGGTCTTGTAGCAGGTTGTAGTCCCAGCTACTTGGGAGGCTGAGGCAGGAGAATTGCTTGAACCCTGGAGTTTGAGGTTGCTGTGAGCTACGACAGTACAGCACTCTAGCCAGGGGCAATAGAGTAAGAGTCTGTCTCAAAAAAAGAAAAGAAATTGTGTCCTGTTACAATCCTGGTATTACAGAGAAAGAGGTGAAGGTTAGGGAGATGAAAGAACTGGTTCAGTTCTCCAAATGGAGAAGAAAAAGTAGAGATTGAACCCAGGCTGCAGAACTGTAGAGCTCTCTTCAACCACCATACCAGGCTGTTCCTTAACTGCTCTTATAGGCACTGGCTTGTAGGAGTGAATTTCTTCTGAAAGCAGATGCTGTCTCTACCTATCTAGACCTGGACTCTGAAACCTACAGTTTAAAGGACAGAGACCTGCCTTTTCCTCATGACTCTTTCTCCACCCTGTGTTCCCACACTTGACACTACCACTGCCATCTTTGGCGGGTGAGCCTGGAAAAAACTAGGCCTGTGAGTTATTTAGATTTCTGCACTGGTGTTTCCAACTGCCCTTCCAACATCGCTGGACAGTTAGGAAAAAATTATTTTTTAATGTGTTCAGAATAAGAGTCCTAGGTGCCAAGGTAAAGAGCTGAGCTTCAGCTTCAGTTTGGTCACTAATGTATTTGCCTTGAGTGGATCAAGGCTGTTCTTTGAACATATAAAAATAATTATCCTTGGTTTGTGAGAAGCTAATAAGATAGTAACTCAATTATAAAAAACATATACATAGCACAGCAGGCATTATGCTTTGCAAAGCTTAAAGTTAAAACTACCCCCAGCCCTTTATTACTTTGCCTTGTGTTTTTTTTCTTTCCTTTTCCTTTTTTCTTTCTTTCTTTCTTTTTTCTTCTTTTTTTTTTTTGAGACAGAGACTCACTTGGTCATCCTTGGTTGAGTGCTGTGGCATCTTAGCTCACAACAACCTCAAACTCTTGGGTCTATATGATCTTCCTGCGTCAGCCTCCTGAGTAGCTATATTACATACCATAATGCCCAGCTCATTTTTCTATTTTTAGTAGAGATGAGGCCTAGCTCTTGCTCGGGCTGGTCTTAAACTCCTGAGCTCCAGGGATCCTCCCTCCTCTGCCTCCCAGAGCACTAAGATTACAGGTCTGAGCCACTCCTCCCAGCCCTTCAAAGTCTTTAAAACAATCAAATCCAAGTTTCCTTGTATGCCAAGCTGCTTTTCCCTCCTTGCCTTTGCACTGCTATTTTCTATGCCTGGAGCATCCTTTTTCCCTGGCTGGTCTCCATTATCAAGACTACTGAACTTCTGATTTTTTAAACCATCCTCTAGAATGCTTTGACAGCCACTCCACTCCTTCCCACCCCACCCTACCCCTAAGTTCATCTAGAGTAGACACAGTATAGTGAGTGGTCAAGAGCCAACCTGCTTTATCACCTACTAATTGTGAGAACTTGGGCAAGTTTTTTACCTTCCATGAGTATCTGTTTCCTCATTGATAAGATGACGATAATAATGAAATGAACTTTAGAGATGTTGTGAGCATTAAGACATGTAAAGCAAGAGTTAATGTGGACAAAGTAAGTTAATGCTGAGAAAAGCACTTAGAGGACTCCAGCATCTAATAATCATGTTGGGGCTACTCTTATTGTCATCATTGTTAACACTGCACTGTGAGCTCCTCTACAGCAGAGACCTTGGGTTAGCAGTCTGTTTTCATATCATTAGGCCTGGCCTGAAGTCTGAGACACAGTAGCTAGTAGCTCATTGCTCACCATGCCCTGCAACTTGTCTCTGAGGGCCCAGGAGGTGACAGTTTTTTCATCCTGGCCTCAATCTGTCATCACACTATCATTGAGATTGTGCCAGCCTTTTATGGCATGTCTTGTGAGGGGCCTAATTTACTTTCTAATATTCAACCAACATGGGTGTCTTTCCTGTGCGTCAGGCTAAGTGATATTGTAAAAAGAACATTAGATAGGAAGACAGAAGACCTGGGGACTGTCAGTCACTGATGCCAGTTTGGGCCCCTATGGAAGGGAGCTTACAGTGACAGTGTTCTGTGAATTCTCTCTTCCTCCCTGGTTGTTCTGTTCATCTGTGTCCTTCCTTCAAGCATGGAGAGGTTGTAAAATCCTAACACCCTTTATGAGTGAGGAAAGGTCAGGGCTCCAACCCTGGGGAGACTTAAAATCTGGGTGGAGTTGTAATAAGAGTGTCCTTGTATTCAGTTAATTATCAAATGTTTAATGGGGCCTAATTATCAAATATTCTGTACTAGGCCTGTGCTGGTCACAGGAAAGGTAGCAAGTGAAGGAGAGCCATGGGGCACTGTCCTCACAGAGCTTACAGACTACTGAGCAAACAGAGCCGTAATGACAATGATCTAGTTCAGGGGTGGCGAACGAGTTCGACTACGCGCTCGGAGATCGCTCCTCAGAGGTCCCTCAGAAGCAGCATAACAAAATCCAAACTTGGCAAAGAGCCACAGTATACAAAATAATGATAAGAGGCAAAGAGCCAAAATTCATTTTGGCCGGGAGCCGCATGCGGCTCTAGCCGCGTGTTCGCCACCCCTGATCTAGTTCCTTCTCAAGGCGGGTGGGAATACATTATCAGGAATCACCTAGAAAGTATTTTCCTCCTCAATTAAGAACTACTGCTTTAAAAGTTACCATATCTGGATTAGTAGGTGCATTGAAGACCGCTTCCTAAGGCCAGAAGTAGAAGCTTCTCTTCTGGCTCTGGGATCAGCCCCAGAGCAGGCCCTACCCCCAAGAGTCTATGTGTCTGCTTTGTTCTTCCCATCCATATTCCTTTCAGGAGGGTCACGCAGCACAATGCCAGCTCTGCCCCTGGACCAACTCCAGCTCACCCACAAGGACCCGAAGACAGGAAAGCTGAGGACTTCACCTGCACTGGTGAGCCGGTGCCTTGAGGCTGTTCAGCCTGGTATTTCAATCTTGTGATTTCAGAAGCAAAAAGTAAATTCCTTCTTTATCTGCTGCAAGAATGACCCAAGGGCCATGGTCAATGATTCAGTAGCCAAGACACTACTAGGCCTTTCCAGGCCTAGGGTAGAAGTTTCCTTCTGAGAAGCAGCTTGAATTTGAACAGTATTTTCCTTGTCACCACTCTCCACCTTCCCCCTAAAGCATTTAATTTTGAATCAGTCTGTTGGCAGTTCTGACTCAGCTTGAGTTGGGCTAGAAATGGACCCAGCTCAGAGCCAGGTTTGGGGATTTGACCCTGTGGAGAGTATTCAGGTTTCAGGTAGGACTTTTTCTGTGTCATCTAAGCTGCTATCCATACTTCGGTGGGAATGCTGATTTCAGAGGTTGAAGTGTCTTTTATCTCAAGTGGAATAAAAAGCACCACATACTGAGACTCCGGCAGGGCTTGTGAGACTGAAAAATAAGGAGGCTGTGAACATGCTGATTACCAACTGCCCAGCTGCCGAGAGAGATTAGAGCCATGGAGAGGTGCCAGGCTGCTGAAGGAGACAAGACGCTGGGACTGGAGTTCCCATGCCCACTTGTTTTCCCAAGAATATGAGCTTACTTGAACAAGGTGGGAGGAAGTGTTTTCTAGGGGATTGAGTAAAGTCGTGGGAAACAGGAACTTAGTCTTCTATGTCCTGCCTTTTGGATGCCTTCTTATTACTTCCTAAATACTCTCTAACAATAGTACTTAACAGTTACAGAGTACTTGCCCTGTGCCAACCCATTCTAAACACTTCACCTGGATTATCTCATTTAAGCCACATCACAGCTCAATGAATAGGTATTCTGATTGTCTTCATTTTACAGATGAGGAAACTGGTTAAGACATGTAAAGCAAGAGTTACAGGGTCAAGGTCCTAGAACTAGAAAATTAGGGGAGCCAGGATAGGAACCCAGCTAGGCTGACCCTAGAGCCCATACCCTTAACCTTTCTGCTATGAAGCCTCTCGTTTCCTTTTCACTTTTTTTATGTATAGAGGATATTTATCAGAAAATCTAGAACTGTCCTATTGATTATACTAGCTACCCATTAGGTAGCCATTTGTCACATGTTGCTGTTGAACACTTGTAATGTGGATAGTGCTTAAAATGTGAACCAAGGAACTGTATGTTTTGTTAAATTTTAATGCACTTAAAATAGGTATATGTGGTAAGTGCCAGCGAAGATATAGAGCAGTTCCATTATCACAGAAAGTTCTGTTGGACAGCATTGGTGGAGACAGGCTCCTAGGGTGGTTGAGTCTGACGTTCCACCTCATTCCTCCCTCTGTGTACTGAACAAACACTGGGGTTGTTAGGTTGTGGGCACCATGAGAGCAGGGGCCTGGTCTCTGCCTTTCACTCCTGCTTACCCATTGTAGTAGCTCTCAGGAAATATTCCATAAATGAGTTAGGGACTGTAGCCAGGCCTCATGCCAGGTGTTGAAGCTACAAAGACAAAAGATGTGATCCTGGCACTTGAGGGGTCCATGACCCAGTAGAAAAACAGACCAGTAGCTTCTCTACAGTATGATCAGTGTTATGATGGAAGGAATTCCAGGCTGCTACATGAGTACAAAGGCCGGGTCTCTGATCCACACCAGTGGGGTTTGTAGACAGAGAGAAGTGTTGGGGCTGGTGGGAGGGCACACAGCCAGGGAAGGGCTTCCTGAAAGGGGGGGATTCTGAACTGGGGATGAAGGGTAGATAAGCACTAACCAGGCTAAGCAACAGGAGAAGGGTGGATCTGGCTGGAGGACTGGAGTATGCAGTCAGTCCTGGAGTCCTGAGAGAGTCTGACTCTTACACCAACCACAAGTTACTTATAGTGATAGTTAACAGTATAGCAGAATTACCAAGCACAGGCTTTGTGTTGATCTCCCACATAGTTGTCTGTATGCCTTTGGGCAAGTTACTTAACCTCGCTAAGCCTAAGGATCCAAAAAGGGTAATAATAGGCTCAGCTTTGGGGGTACAGGGGTTATGAGGATTAAATGAGATGTCTGTGAATTAGCACTACGGTTAGAACATAGTAAGCATTGAATAAATTATAGTTAGAATTGTGATGACAATAGAGGTTGCTACAGCAGCATTGAGTAGGAGGTAGGGTGACAAGAGGGATGAGCTGAGGGAGCCGGATGACTGATCAAGGAGGCACCTTGTTGGCCATACTGAAGAGCATTGCTCTGCAACTTCTGAAAGACTGTCCTAAGATATGTACCTGCCCTATATTCTTCACGTTAATCTCAACTTGGGGTAAGATCTCTAGCCAAGGGGTAGTCACTATACTGCCTTTGCTGGGTAATAAGTAGAAGTCATGTTGGTCAGATAGCTACTGTTCAAACAGCTATACTTGAAGGCTCAAAAGAAATAATATTGGGCTGGATGTGGTGGCTCATACTTGTAATCCTAGCACTCTGTGAGGTGCAAGTAGGTGGATAGCTTGAGCTCAGGAGTTCAAGACTAGCCTAAGCAAGAGCAAGACCCCATCTCTACTAAAAATAGAAAAACTAGCCAGGCATTATGGTGGGTGCCTGTAGTCCCAGCTAATCGGGTGGCTGAGCAGGAAGGTTGCTTGAGCCCAGGATTTTGAGGTTGCTGTGAGCTATTATGCCCAGGGCAACAGAGTGAGACTGTCTCTTAAAAAAACAAAAAGAAATAGTCTTAGGCCAGAATGAATGAGTGGACTTTTAAGGAAAACAAGACTGGTACAACATTTGGAAAACAGTGCCAAATGGTTTCTTATTTGAAATTAGAAATTTGATGGGCAGAGAATATTCTGATAGTTTCAAAGAAGAGGTAGGATCTTAGATACCCTCATTGAGTGGTGGGACAGACTGGGATAAGAGAGAGGACATTACTGGAGTCTACTACTCCCCTCCTCTGAAATCTTCCATGGTCCTTTATTACCTCCAGAATAAAACCCCACTCTTGAGTTGGGCAGTCAATGCCCTTTAAAGACCTTGGTAGAATCTGGTCATTCATTACCTTCATTTATTCTTTTGTTCAGCTAGCAAATGTATATGGAGAGCTTACTTGGTGTCAGGCACTACATTAGGGACTGGGAAAGTTGTGGTGAGCAAGGCTCAGACTACCACCAGAGACCCACAGGCTAGTAAGGGAGACAGTTGAGAAGGCAGGCAGGCCGGCCCTTCTCTTTTACGTAACTTTATTGAGGCATCACTGAAGGACAATAAATAGCACCTTTAAAGTAGACCATTTGGGCTGGGCGCATTGGCTCACACCTGGCAGGTGGATTGCCTTAGCTCACAAGATCAACCTGAGCCAGAGCAAGACCTCATCTCTAAAAATAGCTGGGCGTTGTGGCGGGCTCCTGTAGTTCCAACTACTTGGGAGAATGAAGCAAGAGAATTGCTTAAGCCCAAGGGTGTGAGGTTGCTGTGAGCTGTGACACTTACTGAAGGTGACTGTCTAAAAAAAAAAAAAAAAAAAAAAAAAGTAGACCATTTGATTGGTCTTGACATCTGTGTACACCCACAAAGCCATCACCATAATCAAGAAAATAAACATTTCCACTTGGAATCCCCCATGTTTCCTAGTGCCTCTCTTTAACCCATCCCTTCCTCTCTTCCTGTCCCCAGTGACCACTAATCTGTAAACACTTTGATGCTGTTCACTTGATACAGTCAAGGGAAGCACAGAGTGCAGGTTGAAGAGGAGAGCTCAGGCGAGCTCCTAAACCAGTTGGGGTGGGAATTAGAGAGGCTTCCTAGAAGAAGTGAAGTCAGAGCTGGGGTCTGAAGGACAAGCAACCAGACTGAGGTGACATATGGATATTGTAGGTCATTGAGTAGGTCTGCAGTATAAGCTTTTAGTTTAAAACTGGCCTCAGTTGTCTCCTTAACCCCTTGACCTTTGGGAAAGTTTCTGAACCTATTGAGTCTTTGTTTCCTCCTCTGTAAAATGGGGTGAATACTATCCCTTTTAACTTTTGTAGTAAAAAAGAAGTAGGCTATGGAACATGTCTGCTGACCAGCTGGCACAGGGCAGGTCCTATAAGTGGTGACTTTCATTGTCATCATTTCTGCATTCTTCAAATCCATCTCCCACTACCCAGTACAATCCGTCCCCTTTTTTTACGCTTCATGTTTATGCCTCTGTAAAAAATGCTGTTTCTTCCATCTAAAAAAATCCTTCCCATCCTCCAAGGCTCAGCTCAGATGCTGCCTGCTGTAGGAAGCCGTTTCTTATTCTCCAGGGACTATTAATTCCCTTCTGTACTCCCACAGGCCCTCTGCTAGGTCTGAGTTGTCACTTCTGCTGTTATGTGCTCACTTGGTGGCTTAGATGTGCATCTTCCCCCCATAGGATTGTAGGGAAAGTAGAATTCTTTTGGGGGGGGAGAGGGTGTTTGTCAGGGGAATGAGTAGCTTGGCCTGAGAGGTGACATGAAGAGGTAAAGGGTCAACAGATAAAGGGGGGAGGAAGCTTGAAAACCAAGGAGATGAATTTAGGCTTTAGTTGAGACAATTGATTTGAATTTGTTTCAGTTAGCAGAATTCATTTTTCAACAGACTTGTGCCTGGAACTCTACTGTATAAATTTTATTTAAATGGAAGGATGTCTTGCAGATTAATGACCCCAAGGATTCTTATGGAACCTAAAGACTCCACAGTTTGAAAAATTGCAGAAAGCAGTAGGAAGGGGCTCGGCATCAATAGGTCAGTGGTTATGGCGCCAGCCATAAATACTAGGGCTAGTGGGTTGGAGCCCAGTCTGGGCCTACTAAAACAACAATGACAACTGTAACAAAAAAATAGCCGGGCATTGTGGCAAGCGCCTATAGTTCCAACTACTTGGGAGGCTGAGGCAAGAAAATCGCTTAAGCCCAAATGTTTGAGGTTGCCGTGAGCTGGGACGCCACGGTACTCTACCAAGGGTGACATAGTAAGACTCTGTCTCAAAAAAAAAAAAAAAAAGCAGTAGGCCTAGGTGGTTCTTGAGGAGACCAACCCATCAGTCTCAACTTTTCCTATACCCGCTGGACTAACAGACCTGGAAGTGAGTGGGTTATAGTTGACAACAGCTGAGATACTGCCTGGCTGTCCTGTGTTTCTGCTTCTCCCAGAGAAAGCAACCCTTATGTAGGTAAACCCATCTTCTCTTCTTTATGGTGAACAAAGTAAGGTTTGTTAATGGTAAGGGCTGGATTGAGGGAGCTTGTGATTCTAAGCTGAGACTTGCAGTTAACTTGATTAGAATTTTTTCTTTAAAAAAATTACTATTTTTTTTTTCTGGTTATAAAAAGGATATAGCACAGTGATAGGTACAGAGTGATAGCATTTGTGTAAGAAAGAAAACAGACCTAAACAAATACATATTTTAACATGCCGTATATACTCGAGTGTAAGCCGAGTTTTTTCCGGCACAAAATTTGTGCCGAAAAACCCGAACTCGGCACAAATTTTGTGCCGAAAAAACTCAGCTTGTACTCGAGTATATACAGTAAATGCCTAGAAGAGGTCTTCGAGGACACCTAGGAGATGGTGAGTGGTTACCTCTGGGGGACACAGACTGGGAATTGGTCCCAGGTGAATGACTCATCTTCTCTGTAGCATTGTATGTTTTGAAAGAAAAGGTGCTTGTGTCTCACTTGTATAATTAAAAATTAATTTTAAAAGTATACATGTTCATTTTTTAAAAAGTGGAAAATAACCTCATGTATTCAACCCACCCCCCAAAACTGGAGATAACCACTGTTAGCTCTGGGGTGTTGTCCCTCCAACTACTTCTTTTTTTTTTTTTTTTTTTAAGATTTATTTATTTATTTTTGCAGTTTTTGGCCAGGGTCGGGTTTGAACCCGCCAACTCCAGTACATGGGGCTGGCACCCTACTCCTTTGAGCCGCAGGTGTCGTCCCCAACTTCTTTTTTTAAAATCTGTACACTGGTATTCATATGTATACATATATATGAACATTGGCACAGATTTTATGTATGTATGTATATCTTAAAAAAAAATAGTCAAAGCTTGATTATATTAGAGAGTTTTGTATCCTGCTTTCTCTTCCCTAAGCTTTTTCTCAGGTCATTAAATTCTCTCCAAAAACATAGTTTTAAATGGCTGCCCCATGTTCCCTGGATGCAACCTTGCCCCTTTGTTACATACACTTGGTTCTTTATGCTTAAAAGCTCTTTGGAGGGTCACTGGTTAGAACAGCCAAGTGTTGTCGTTGCTGTGGGTTGGCAAATGGACCCTCACTGACTAACCTCTGCCACGTTAACACGTGGTTTTTGGATCCGTAGCACCAGGAGCAGAAGGCAGAGCGGTATTTTGTGTTATACAAACCACCCCCTACAGACAACATTCCCGCCCTAGTGGAGGAGTACCTGGAACGTGCCACCTTCATAGCCAATGACCTCGACTGGCTCCTGGCCTTGCCTCACGATAAATTCTGGTGCCAGGTAACATTCTATCAAAATTAATGCTAAAACAAAGCACATGACATGCTGTTGGTTGGTTGCTGTGGTTGTTTTTCTTCCTCCAGAGGCTGCTTTTTTTTTTGTCTACTTCTCACATTGAATCCTTAACAGCAAATTGTGATTTGGATTACTCTGTTTTGAATCACAGTCTTAGCGATGGACTCATCTTGCAGAGTGTCATTTTTAGAAAGTTGTGTTTATCCCTGGGCTCATTCATGCCTCTTTGGTCCCTTGGGGTCAGAGTGTTTGCAATAGGCCACGGCTGATGGACAGTGAGCCCCTGCACAATCCACTCCAAAGCCCTAGAGCTCAGAGATAAATCCTCTCTCTCCTCTGTTGCCTGGTTTAGGTTATCTTCGATGAGACCCTACAGAAGTGCCTAGATTCCTACCTGCGCTATGTCCCCCGCAAGTTTGACGAGTGGGTGGCCCCAGCCCCTGAGGTTGTTGACATGCAGAAGCACCTCCATCGAAGTGTTTTTCTTATCTTCCTCCGCATGTCCACTCACAAGGAATCCAAAGTAAGCCCCTGATCCCATGACAGATTGCCACCTGACACCTAATACCTCTGTGCTGGGCTCTCTAACCCTGGGGAGGAAAGCTCTGGAAGCATTGGGTTGCCTCTTTGTCTCCTTTCCACCTTTATTCCCACCACTGGGAAAGATATCTGTGCCACCTCCCTTATTCTCTAATTCACCAGATCGGTCTGCATTACACTCAGTGTTTTCATCAATGGCAAGGCCCCTTGCCAGCTGACATGTGACTCTGCCTTCACTTGTGCGTCAGAAGTGAAAAACACTAATTCTGACTTTTTGAAGGAACGCATATGCTCGTTTAAAAAATGTTTATTGTTTTTCCCTCGACTTTAAAAATAATGATACTGTCTCTGAACAACTTAGACATTACAGAAATATTATATGGATATACCCACAAAATCCCCTCTCCCCAAAATAATCGATATTAAGGTACATGCTCCTTTGGGGAATTTTTTTTGCCTTTGAATGTGTATGTGCGTGTGTATTTAAAAAATAGGATCTTGTCCTGGCACAATGGCTCACGCCTATAATCCTAGCACTCCAGGAGGCCCAAGTGGGAGGATCACTTGAGCTTAGGAGTTTGAGACCAGCCTGAGCAAGAGTGAGATTCTGTCTCTACAAAAATAGAAAAATTAGCCAGGTGTTGTAACTGGTACCAATAGTCCCAACTACTCGGGAGGCTGAGCCAGGAGTATCACTTGAACCCAGGAGTTTGAGATTATCGTGAGCAAGGCTGATGCCACTGCACTCTAGCCTCAGGGACGTAGTGAGACTCTGTTTCAAAAAATTAATAAATAAAAATTTAAAATAGGATCTTGCCTTTTTAAAAAACTTTTTTAGTATGAAACTTTCGAATATACACATTTGGTCTTTGCATGAACAAAATTTTCATATACAGTGTACAGTGAATCCCACATACTTGAGTTTTCTTTTTCCCTGGAGTATTTTATTTTATTTATTTTGTTGTTGTTGTTGTTGTTGTAGTTTTGGCTGGGGCTGGGTTTGAACCCGCCACCTCCAGTATATGGGGCTGGCGCCCTACTCCTTGAGGCACAGGCACCACCCTTCTCTAGAGTATTTTAAAGCAATCCCAGATATCATACTGATTTATCCACAGATATTTCTTTTTGCTGTTGTTGTTTTTTTTTTTTTTTTTTGAGAGAGACTCTTACTGTGTCTCCCTGGGTAGAGTGCTGTGGCATCACAGCTCACAGCAACCTCAAACTCTTGGGCTAAAGTGATTCTCTTGCTTCAGCCTCCCAAGTAGCTGGGACTACAGGCGTCCACCACAATGCTTGGCTATTTTTTGTTGTTGTTGCAGTTGTCATTATTCTAGCTGGCCCAGGCCGGGTTCGAACTCACCAGCCCCAGTGTAGATGGCTGGTGCCGTAATCACTGTGCTATGGGTGCCGAGCCCCCACAGATATTTCAGAATGAATCCTCAGCTGAGTGTTTTCTAATGTGCTTTTGCTTCATTTTACATTAAAAAGGAGAAGGCCGTTGTTACAGATCTGTGCATGAGGCTCAGACATGTCCACAGACCATCAATGATTAGCCAATCCCCAGTTGATGGACCCAAAGGTTGTTTCTCATGAGTTTGCTGTTACTTTACAATATCTGAGCATTCAGAAAGTCTCAATCCTTTCTCTCTGCACTTTTCCTTAGGATCACTTCTTTTCCCCCTCTGCATTTGGAGAAATTCTCTACAATAATTTCCTTTTTGACATCCCAAAGATCCTGGACCTCTGCGTGCTCTTTGGAAAAGGGAACTCACCGCTGCTCCAGAAGATGATAGGTGTGTAGGATGTGGGGCTGGAATGTTGCAAAGAGACAGCTTCCATGTGCTAAATGAGAGGTTGCAAAGGCTAGTCTTTAGATAGTACAAGGGGATTCAGCACCAAAGGGGTAGATAGTCCTGGGAAATTGCTAAACAGATACATGAATGTTAACTCAAAAGGAGTGATTAAGTGTCTATGAGAGAGGGGAGACAAAACTGTGTCCCGAGGGCTGGGCTTACTGGCTCCTTCCTATAATCCTAGTATTTTGGAAAGCCAAGACAGAAAGATCACTTGAGGAGAGTTTGAGACCACCCCATCTCTATAAAAAATTAGCCAGGTGCGGGTAGCACACTTCTATAGCCATAGCAACTTGCGAGGCTAAGGCAGGAGGATCGCTTGAGCCCAGAAGTTTGAAATTACAGTGAACTGTGATGACACCAGAGCACTCTAGCCTGGTGAAAGAGCAAGACCCTGTTTTCCCCCTGCAAAAGTGTGTATCAGACAGTTCCTTGAGGACCTGAGAATCACAGTATTATATTAGGTCATATGACAAATTAAGAAATGGGAAAGTTTCCTTTCATAATGAGAGTAAGAACAGCAGTGATAGCTAACCTTTATTTGGGTGTAGTGCAGGGCCCTGGCACTCTGCTGAGCACTCCATATATCTTATCTCAATTGTGTCCTCACAGCAGCCCTATGAGATGAGTGCTGTCATCATCCCCATTTACAAATAAGGAAACCAAGGTTAAAATATAAGTGACTTTGCCTCAGGGGACATGACTAATAATTGGTCCAGCAGGGACATATGTTCGTGTAGACCTAACTCAAGCTCTTGCTCTTTGCTGCTGCCTGCTTCAGGGATGATGGCGCTGTCTCAAAAATGTCATGATTTGTATTGCCACTGAGAGCAGTTGGGGACAGAGTTCAGAGAGGACTCTTTTGGGTTGTGAAAGGAACAGATGTCAGCAGTTGATCTTATCAGGAGGCAGGGGGCCAGAAAGTTCTATCAGAAATGGAAGCCTTGTTGGAATGGACTGCTACCATTTGGTGGCTCATGTAGTTGAGGCTGGCACAGAACAGCATTTGCC
The DNA here is from genome assembly GCA_963574355.1 of Loris lydekkerianus. NCBI lineage: Eukaryota > Metazoa > Chordata > Mammalia > Primates > Lorisidae > Loris > Loris lydekkerianus. The sequence continues at coordinate 48,692 of CAUYPK010106235.1, forward strand.
CTGAACAACCTGCCACCTTGAGATGGTAGGACACAGTCTTCTAACTACCTAGTTACAAAACTGGGTTATCCCTCATAATGGTCCCCTTCCTTTATTTCTTCCTTCCTTCTTCTCATCCTTTCTTTCTTTTTTTCCCCTAATAAAAGGCAATGTATGTTAATTTAGAAACTTCTAGAAGGGAATAAATTATAAAGAAGCAGCAAGGCAAATACTAAATTTCTAACAAGAGACAACCATTTAGCTGTTTTTTTCTATTCAGTCTTTTCTTTCTGTATTTTTTAAAATTTGATTGTAATGTATATGTAATTTTGCATCCAGCCTTTTTATTGGAACAACCTCTGGTTTCTCATTCAAATCTAATGACTGCCTGATCATCAGTTACTCTTTTATAAATTTTTTCAGGGAATGACTCTTAATAATTTTACTGTAGACAGAGAGGATGGGATGAATGAAGGCACTGGTTGGTTAGAGAAACAATCATTAGTCATTTTGGTTAGAGTAGAGCATCGTAGGGGGCAGCAGCAAGAGACAGGGGGATGGGGGAGTTGGAGCCATAGCGGGAATGGCCCCATGGCAGTCTTTAGCTCTTGGAGAATGGTACTGCTTGGTGGCTAAGAAGGCAGGTTCTGGAATGGAACTGCCCAGTTCACATCCCAGCTCTATTCCTGACTGTCACCTTAGTCAAGCCAAGTCAAGTAACTAAGCCTCAGTTTTTTCATCTGCTTAATGAGAAGACTGATAAGATGCCTACCTAACAGAGACTGAGCACAGTGGCTCGTGCCTGCAGTTCTAGCACTTTGGAAAGCTGAGGCAAGAGGATCACTTGAGGCCAGGAGTTCAAGACCAGCCTAGTATAACATAGTGAGACCCTATCTCTACAAAAAATAGCCAACTATGGTGGTGCACACTTACAGTCCTAGCTACTTGGGTGCTGAGGCAGGAGGATATCTGTACCTGTGAGTTCAAGGCTATGGTGAGCTAGGATGGAACCACTGCACTTTAGTCCAGCCTGGACGACAGAGCAAGACTCTGTCTCTAAATAAACAAACAAACAAATAAATGAAATAAAGATACCTGCTTTATAGAGTAGCTATAGGAATTAAATATGGTATAGTGTGACCAAGCACAGGTTCATGCCTGTAATCCTAATACTCTAGGAGGCCAATATGGGAGTATTGCTTGGCTCAGGAGTTTGAGACCAGCCTGAGCAGGGATGAGACCCCACCTCTACTAAAAATAGAAAAATTATTTGGACGTTGTGGCACAAATAATCTTCCTTGCCACTCAGGGGGCTGAGGCAGGAAGATTACTTGAGCCCAGGCGTTACAATTTGCAGTGAGTTATGGGAGTTATGATATTGATGCTGCTGCACTCCAGCCAGGGCAACAGAATGAGACTCTTATCTCAAAAAATAAAATAAAAATAAAAATGAGGTGGTGTGAGTTAAGTGCACAGCACAGTACCTGGCATATTGCAAGCACCAGGCAATTTTGAGCTCTTGTGATGAGGCCATGGAGCCTCTAGGAGTTTGGAGTAGGGCGAAGAGCCATTTGGTAACAAAGTTAATCTGGCAGCATGCAGGTGGGGAGCGGAGTACCGGAGGCCAGGCAGGAGGTAGGGCTGTCAGTGTACCTTTTAAGGTAAAAGGCCTGGTTGGGCTGCTGGGTGGAAAAGATCATTCAAGAGGCAGAAACAGAGCTTGGTAAGCTAAGCTGGAAATAAAGATCTTAATAATTCTGGAGAAAACTGGTGTTGGTTGCAGAAAAAGGGCCTTTGAGACGTGCGGGGAGGGGCTCGTGTGTGAGGAGAGGTCAGTGTTGGGTGTAAGATAGCCTTACTGAGCCGGAGAGAGCTGATGTGGCGGGGTTGGGGGTGGGGCAAGGAAGCTCTGCCTGCTGCCTGGGTTCCTACTCTTTTCCTTCGCTGACTCCTTTAAGAGTCAGATTAAAGCTTCTCTCTAGAAAAAATGTATCCCTAATAGATTTTGAAGTGTTTTCAGAGTGTTTCTCAAAACCTCCCAGGTTGAGAACCTTAAACTGCTGTTTCATTAAGGAGAGCCCTTATTTGGTTTTTAGAAGATGGTTAACACAAAACAGATCAGGACCGGGCATTAGGAGCTCCTTCACTGTGTGTGTGTTTGAAGGGAGTGGGGGACAGTAGTTGGTACAGATAAGTGGCCTGCAGTCTCACTTACACTCACTCACACACATATGTGGCACTCTTTTAAACCCTTGAGCAAAAGGCACAACGGGGCAGCTTCCACTTTCCATACTACAGAAACTCTTGGGCAAAAGGATCACTTGGAAGAGGATTGACAAGGAAGAGAAGGGAAACTGTTGCCTCTCCTATAAGCAGAAGCCCAGTCTTTACCTTGCCACTCCCCCCCCCCTTTTTTTTTTTTTTTTTTTTGCAGTTTTTGGCCAGGGCTCCCACCACCTCCTGCACTTGGGGGCGGTGCCTTTGAGCCACAGGCACCGCCCCCTTTTTGTTTTTTTTTTAAACCTTCAAAGCTGATATTGTGAATCAGCAAGTATAATTTTGAAAGCAAGCCTTTCAGTTGGACTTTCTTGGAGCTGCTTTGGAAATCAGGAATAAATCGGGCCTTGCCCTCATTATAGACTACAGTGATCAATTTCGCAATATCTCCCATTCACCATGGGTTTATTATTTCTTCAGGAAATCAAGTTAGATCCTCACTACCACTAGAATCAGAAAAAGGATACGCATAAGGTTTTACAAGGAAGAACAGAGGTTGGTAGGGAAATAGCTCAGTTAGTCCTTGCTTGTCAGGAGTGGGAAGTAGGTACAGATGGTCTGGGTGCACCTTCACAGGTTGTGGGGATCATCACCCATCTGGAGGTGGGAGGTTCTGAGCAAGCCCATGCTGGTAAAACTTAGCTTTCTGGAATCAAGGAACTAAGTGGCATCCAGGAAAGTGTTTACAGAAAGTTCAGCCACCTAATGACTTGCTTACTCACCCAGCCCCATCTGGCTTTTAATCTCATTCATTTTTCATCTCCTCTGGGGTCTGGCAAGGGGTACCAGGTCATCAGTAAGGAAACCAAGGACAGATCTGACCAAAGGCAGAGGACACCTGTACCATCTAGCCTTAGATGCTAGGGTCACAGTGGGATGAAGAGCACTGGCCTCTTACTGGTTTTGGCATTTCACAAGTTAACTGTGATCCAACCCTCCATCCTTCTTGCCTCTCCCCTTCCTTGCCCACCATGGGCAGGTGGAATACTTCGTATCTGTTCTAGTTACCATGTGGTCTAACCTACGCATTCACAGCAGCAGCATTTGAGGTATAGTAAACACTTGGAGACAGGGTTCATCTTATAGGAACAACTGAAAATGTGTGGTGAATCTTGTAGCTGTCTGTCAGGTCTCTCACCTTAGAGTGGGATGAATGAGTAGGACCAGCCTATTCCAAAGGGAAAGGTGCAAGAATTTCCAGAGAGATTTCTCCCTGGAATTTCCTCACATTTTTGTAGGTGTAGCCTGGAAGGAATCCTAGATTATCATATCCAGGTTTCTTGAGCAGAGAGATTATGTCTCCTAATTTTCCTGGATGACTAACTCCCATTTCCAAAGTCAAAGCTGTCATAGGAGGCACAGTGCCCACATGATCAATCCGTGGGGATCATCAGGGTAAGCCTGTTTGATCAGGGCAGGTCTTTTACGTAATTCACTAGGCAAGAGGTACTTAAAAGGTTAAACTGTACTGAATAAGGTCCCTCCCCACCCTGGGGAGGTTTCTAGGCTGGGCCAAGCCTCAGTGCCAGCAAGGCCTAGGGCCAAAACTAGTCCTAGGTCCTAGCCACAGACAAGCTTAGGAAGAGGGAAAAAGATCACAGAACATGCTGGCAACCATTGATAATTTGTCCTTTTCACTGCCCTACCTCCACCCCGCAACTTCCAATTCCTACCTTTCTCTTCTCTTTTTAGGAAACATCTTTACCCAGCAGCCAAGTTACTATAATGACCTGGATCAAACCATGCCCACCATCCTTCAGGTACCCACTTTCGCACTGCCCAGGGGAGGGTACACTTGGGAGGCAGACCTCTTCACCCTACTTGATGGTATTTCTTAACTTTTCTGGAAGAGCTGGAGAACATGTTTATTCCCCCCCACCAACTAATTTCCCCAACCACACCCCTTGGAATTTACCCTTTCCACATCTTGAATAGGACTGAAATCTAAGGGCTGCCTGGTCCTCACATAGAGTTTGGCTTGCATTTTGTGTTGCTTGCCAATAGCCATATGCCTCTGAGGGTATCCCTCTAAGAGATCTGTGTTTCTCCACAGGTCTAAGAGCTTTAAAGTTTCATAAAATCATTTCATGAAATAATGTTCATTGTAGAAAATTTGGAAAATATTAGAAAAAGAAAGAGGAATATTATTTTTCCTCCATTTTCCCACCAGCAAGAGATATCTACTATGCCCAGATAATTTGCTCAGCCTATCCAGCTGGATGGTATCTGTCAGATTCTGGGAGCTTTACATGTATGTTGTCTTTTCAGCTCTCCACAATCCTATAAGAAGGATGCTCCCATTATCCTCATCTTAACACAGTTTTTATTCTGACTCTGCTCTCTGAGAGAGCTAGTCAGCTAGTATCCTGGGGACATTGTTACCAATTCCAAAGATTCCAAAGCAGTTTTCTTACTACCTCACTCTGGCTGCAGGCCCTGGTCCTAGCCCTGGTTTAGTAGGATGTGAGAGAGTCCTTTATACCTTTCACAGGTCTTCAGCAATATCCTCCAGCACTGTGGTTTGCAAGGGGATGGGGCCAGCACCACACCTCAGAAGCTCGAGGAGAGGGGCCGGTTGACGCCCATCGACATGCCTCTCCTGGTGAGGTTGCCCTTCAGCCCAGCCTCCCTCCTGCCAGTTCCCAGGGAAAGCCTTACTGTCCCAAGGCTGAGAAGATTGCTCTGATAGAGGAGGACCCAGTGGCCTCCACCTCTACCTACAGCCTCTTTCCTGGGCTAAGGGAGTGGCTGTGTATTCCCATGACTCAGGTTTAGAACACTTTCAACAAGCTTGCAATTCTCTCTAGGAGCTTCATTTATGGAGTAGTGGAAAGAATAGGGAGCTAGGATTCAGAGGACAGGGGTCTAGGGCAGCACCTGTGGCTCAGTGAGTACGGCGCCGGCCGAACTGCAACCAAAAAATAGCTGGGCGTTGTGGCGGGCGCCTGTAATCCCAGCTACTCAGGAGGCTGAGGCAAGAGAGTTGCCTAAGCCCAGGAACTGGAGGTTGCTGTGAGCTGTGTGACGCCACGGCACTCTACCGAGGGTGATAAAGTGAGACTCTGTTTCTGCAAAAAAAAAAAAAAGAAAGAAAGAAAACAGAGGATAGGAATCAAGTCCGCACTTATTTCACTCAATAGGCCCATTTGTGCATTTTCACTGAGCTCATCATTCATCCAGCAGATTTATATTGAGAACCCCCAGCATGTGGCGGGCCCTGTGGTATGCCTGGGGGGTAAAGCAGTAAACAAAAGCAGACAAGGTGCCTGTTCTCATGGAACTTAGAGTCTATGAGGATGATAGAAGGCAAACAGTGGAGGAGCCTAGACATGTATTGGGTACTTAACTAAGGCCTGGAGGTAGAGCTTGAGCAAGGTAACCATGAACTGCCCTCCTGGAGCCTGTAGTCTCATTTCAGAAAAGCACATGCCAGGTGCTGCAGCAGCAAATTATGTTATCCCTCTGAAGCTTCTATAAAATGAAGATCCTAGCAGCTGCCCAGCTGTCTTTACAGAGGTGTCAAGATAATCAGGAAAGTGAGATAGTACTTCATGTTCTATATATCCTCTTCAAAGTGTGGGCTTGGTATTTATCCTCACTGGGATGTTTCTTCTCTGTATGGGACCAGAGGTATTGGCTTCAGATTCAGGGCTTAGTTTTCCTTCAGCTTAGAAGAAAGACTCTTAGAACTAGAAGTAACTCTGGAGAACATTGGGTGTAAGGCCATAGCAAGACCTGAAGCTTAGAGAGGATTAGGGGACTTGCCCAGATTGTGCTCCTGGAGGTGGATCGGCCAGGCTTTACCCAGAACTTCCAGTGTTTTCTTCCTGCACTATACCTTGCCTGTTGGAGACTCCAACTTTGTCAACTTTGCCTCAGACTCACTGCAGATCTGTATCTGAGGGCAGAGGAGAATAATGTGTTATTTTCTTTTGACAACAGGAGTTAAAGGACATTGTTCTCTACCTTTGTGATACCTCCACTACACTTTGGGCCTTTCTTGATATCTTCCCTTTGGCCTGCCAAACCTTCCAGAAGCATGACTTTTGTTACAGGTACGGCAATAGCTTTCCAGGTAGAAGTTCTGGTTCACATACTCATTTAAGAAATATATATTTACTGGATGCTTAGAATATGTTACTCCTTCCTCTAGGCTGGGGACATAGCAGTAAAGGAGACAGATAAGCCACCTGCTTGCATGGAGCCAGCATTTTAGAAGCATTCTCATTAACACAACCAAGGGTAGTTTTAGTTTCACATCATTTTGTTTCAAAGCCCCTGTTGTGTGCAGGCATAGGGCATGATAATAAGAAATGGTCTGAGGACTTTAACATCTAGCCCAGGGCAGAACACAGACAAGGAAACAAGTACAAGGGCCAGGAAGTGACCCTTAAAAGAGGTCTCCAAGGCTAGGCATGGTGGCTCATGCCGGTAATTTCAGCACTTTGGGAGGCTGAGGCGGGAGGATCGTTTGAGGCCAACTTGGACAACATAACAAGACCCCATGTCTACAAAATATAGAAAAAATAAGCTGGGTATGATAGCGCCTGGCTGTAGTCCCAGCTACTTGGGAAGGTGAGGCAGAAGTTTGCTTGAGCCCAGGAATTTGAGGTTGTAGTGCCACTGCCCTCCAGCCTGGGTGACAGAGTGAGGCCCTTTCAATCAATCAGTCAAGCAAGTAAGTCTTAAAGAATTAATGGGAATCTTCCAGACAAAGAAAAGCTGTAGTGGCAGGAAGAGCATACTAAGTAAGTGAAGTGTAACAGGCAAAGGCCCCAAGTATGTTCTGAGGAGAGCCAAGGAACAGAATGCTACAGGAGGCACAGGTTGGGGACATCAGGACAGCAGGAAAACGAGCGAGCAACAACAAGAGCTGACTTTGGGTAAGTCAGTAAGCTTTGTGTGTGCTGGCAGGGTCTTTATTCTATAGGCAACTGGGAGCCACTGGAGGCTTTTATCTATTGGGGTCATACAAAGATCCTGCTGGGATGAAGACAGACATGGAAGAGAATATGGGATAGGGCGGGGGACAACACTTTGCCATCTTGGCACCATGAGCATCTGTTCCTCATTCAGTAAGAAAGGGGAGCATGGGCGTGGGCTCCCAGGCTGTAGTGAAGGGGCTGGCAGTCTGCATATCGTCCAGCAACACGCCAGTTCTCAGTGCCTCTGATCGTCACTCTTGCCAGGCATTTCTCCCTCCCGTTCACAGCACTTTCTGGGAGCTGCCCAAACCCATTCATGCAGTCATTCTGTCATTCACTTTCCCATTCAACAAAACATTTATCTAGCACTGACATGTGCCAGAGATGGCAGCTGGTGCCATGACCCTCCCTGGTTCCCCAGCTTTTGGAAATCGGGCTTTAAGATTGATCAGCCTCCCAGAGAGTATTAGAATAAAGTGTTGATCAGCATTTTCCCCAGAAGAAAGGTGTTGAGAGAGCAAGTGGCACATGCTTATTGGAAATTTGGAAAATACGGAAAAGTTGAAAATTCATATCACCATGAGAGATCACACTAGTTTTAGAATTTTGTACCCTGCTTATTTCCACTTGTCATAGATATTTTCCCATTTTGTTCAAGCATCTCCCCAAATGTGACACAAATTGCTCTAGCAAGGATCTTTGGAGATAGAACGGGTATAAGTTTTGGAAGAGCTGATTTTCCTGCAAGGATCTGCAGAGGCAGGGGTGAGAAAAAAGGGAAGTACTTTTGACTGAAAGTGACACCGCCTTTGACCCACAAATGGCCTGGGGCTGGCCCAGCCTATTCAGACTGTGCTGGAGTCAGTATGTGAACATACCCTCTTAGCAAATGCAGCCACCTCTTTTCCCCAAGAACTCTCTGAAAGGGGTTACAGTGGCCCAAGAAGCTCGGTTACTGGTCCCTCTCATAACAATCTTCTTCCTTTTTCTCACATCTACCCAAGAATATCTGGATAGGTCTCTTTCTTTCTTTTAATTTTATGAATGAATAATACATTCACATGGTTCAAAACTCACGAAGTATAAAATATACAGTGGAGAGTCTCCCTTTTCCAGTATTATTCCTCACACACAACTGTTGTCATTAATTCTCTTGTGGAATTTTCCAGAGATACACATAAACATGCCTATATGAGCAAATATACACATTATGTATCTGCCCCCCTTTAAAAAAAGTTTATGCTGGCTCAGCACCCATAGCTCAGTGAGTAGGGTGCCAGCCACATACACTGAAGGGTTCAAGCCTGGCCCTGGCCTACTAAATAACAGTGACACCTGCAACCAAAAATAGCCGGGTGTTGTAGTGGGTACCTGTTGTCCCAGCTACTCGGGAGGCTGAGGCAAGAGAATCACTTAAGCCCAAGAGTTTGAGGTTGCTGTGAGCTGTGACATCACGGCACTCTACCAAGCACAACATGGACTCTGTCTCAAAAAAAAAAAAAAAAAAAAATATATGCTGGCATATTAATATTACATATCTATGTGTATTTTACTCTTTTGCTTAATGGTGATGCTGTGTGAGTGCATGAAGCACCCTCTGTCTTTGGTATGGCAGGTATGTAGTTGCAGACAGCGTGAATAGATGGTGCTTTAGGTCTTTTTTCTTGGGTTTTTTTTTTTTTTTTTTTTTTTACTGTTACAAAAAAAATAATGCAGATACTGTCTTTGCACACAGACATCATTTTGTACCTTTGCAAGTATATCTGAGGAATAATTCCTAGAAGTAAAATTGGAGGGACAGATGGTATGTGCATTTTTAATTTTCATAGATCTTGCCAAATTGCCCTCCATAGGGGTTGTTCCAATTTACCCTCCCACCAGCAATGTATCCTGGCAACAACTGAACCTGTTTGGGCCAAACTGTCCTCTCTGTCTTCTTCTGGTGCCATACTGTGAGCCTAGTAGGGCCTACCTCTTTTGGCTTAGTTATACTCTGCTCCAGTAGGATAGCTGTTACCAGAAACCAGCCAATTGACAATTATTTATAGAGTGCCTGCTGAAAAATTGAGCACTGTCCTAGGCACTTAAAGCCCCAGTTTTGGCTTTGGGAAGTGTAAAATTTTCAGAGGAAGAATTACATTATAGAACAGAGGGAACTCTGTTTTCAGTTGTCAGGGTGCATTGCATCTAGTCCTGGGATAGAGCAATCCTGTGGGTGAGCAGGGCCTGGAAGTGCATAGGGAAGGGGTAGGTCTGGAATGTTGCCAAGAGGGGGAGGAGGAAGGGGAAGATGTGGAGAGCTATGGCAGGGCTGGCCTGAGAGGAAGCCAGAGGACTGTGAGAATGTTAATCTGTGGGAGGGCTTGGGTGCTGGGATGAAGTGTTAGAATTGGAGTTGGGAAAGGGGTATGTGTGCAGTCCCGAGGTGAGGCATAGGTTGGCTACACAATGCTAGGTATGAATATATGAGAGAGGATTCTGGGTTGCTGTACCATTAGGGAACTAATAGTAGCTATTTTCTTTTGTTTTTTATTAGTACAATTACATGTATTTGAAAAGGATCTTATATATCATTTTTAATTTTATAAAAGTTATAAGCTGGGGTCTATAATCCCATATATTCAGCAGGAGGAGGCAGGAAGATCTCTTCAGTCTGACAGTTTGAGCCACCAGCCTGAGCAACATAGCAACCTTGTATCAAGAAAATTAATTAATTAAAAAGTTATAGAAATGGGGCTAACTGACTTAACTCATAAACCAATGTAAAAGGCCAGGCACAGTGTCTCACCCCTGTACTCCTAGCCCTCTGGGAGGCTGAAGCAGGAGGAATATTTGAACCCAGAAGTTTGAAGTTGCTGTAAACTAGGCTGAGGCCATAACATTCCAGCCCAACTGACAGAGCAAGACTCTCTTAATAAACAAAACAAATGTAAAAAATGCTGCGTTTAGCTGGGCATTGTGTTGTGTGCCTATAGTCCCAGCTACTTGGGAGGCTGAGGCAAGAGAATTGCTTAAGCCCAAGAGTTTGAGGTTGCTGTGAACTGTGATGCCACGGCACTCTACCTATTGAGGGCGATATAGTGAGACTCTTTCCTCCCCTGCAAAAATATGCTGCATTTATGTAATGAGAACGTTTAGCCTATTATAAACAAATATAAATATTATGTTGACATTTTCATGTTAAAGCCAAGCACAGTGGCTCACACCTGGAATTCTAGCACTTTGGGAGGCCTAGGTGGGTAGATCGCTTGAGCTCAGGCGTTTGAGATCAGCCTGAGCAACAGCTTGACCCTGTCTCTACTATAAAATGGAGTGCCAAGTGTTGTGGCAGGCACCTTTAGTCTCAGCTACTCGAGAGGCTGAGGCAAGAGGATAAATCCATGAGTTTGAGATTGTTGTGAGCTATGAAGTCATGGCAGTCTACCCAGGGCAGCAGAGTGAGACTCTGTCTCAAAAAAAATAAAAATAAAAAAATAATTTTTAAAGCTTCCAAATCATGCCAAAGCTAAAGCTTTTTTTTCATCACATAACCAATCTAAGAAAGATTATTATATAAATGCACATTTTTGTGCACATAAAGCTGGCAGTTTTTGAGTAAGCAAAAAGAATAACGTATTTATTTCTCAGACTTCAGCAAGTTCTGGGTGGTCATCTGGTTACTGTGTTAGAATGAGCCTATGTTGGCCTTGGTTTCTCATCTGAATGAGGGACAAAGATACAAGCCACTTCCCCACAAGGCTGTTCCTGGGATCAGCCATACTGGTCAATCTGGGGTGGGTACAGAGAGGAATCAGGGGAATCCTGGACTATTCTACCTGCTTGTTTTTGCTTTGACTTTCTCATGAAGTGTGACATTTATGAACTAATCCAGTGTTTTACCCGTGTGTGCCTCCACAGGCTGGCTAGCTTTTATGAAGTGGCAATTCCCGAAATGGAGTCTGCAGTTAAGAAGAGGAGGCTTGAAGATAGCAAGTGAGACCGGGACTAAACTTAGAATGTGGTTTTGGGAAAGAGAGGCCCAAGGATGGGCTCTGCCTTCCCCAGACTTCACCATCCCCTTCTCTAAGACGGGGTAGGACCAGGGATCATGCAGCTTTAGGCTCATGTGTCCTTACCTCACTGCATCCTGGCCACTGCATTTTTTTTTTTTTTTTTTTTTTAATTCTTAAGATTAAAAAACAAAATAGTGCTCTGTAAGGAATTATGAGAGGACCAAAGGAGAAAGATTGTGACAAGTAGAGAGTTAAATGTTACCAAAGGGCACAAAGGAGATTTGTCTCAAAGTCCTGCATGTACCTAGGCTTTTAAGTTCATTAACCCTGTGGCTTCAAAGACATTATGGTGGCTGGGCCCTGCATTAAAGCCTGCCCCTCAGCATTGTTCAAGCTCTTTGATAACTAGCCTGCTGGTTCCTGAGCCACTGTTTGAACTGAGAAGCAGTGCCGGAACCAGATGGCCACTCATAGCCTACGGCCTTTTGCCAGGTGCTCTCAGTAGTGAATTTTGCGGCTTTCTCTGCCCTAGGGAGGCACCTACAACTTCAGGGGGGAGCATCTGCTACCCTTGGTGCTTTTTTGTCTCCTGAATCGCTTTCCTTTTTTTCTCTTTGGCCTTCAAAGGCTGCTGGGTGACCTATGGCAAAGGCTCTCCCATTCCAGGAAGAAACTAATGGAGATTTTTCACATAATCCTGCACCACATCTGCCTCCTTCCCATTCTAGAAAGCAGGTAAGCCCTTGAGAATTGGTCCTGTTGGAAGAACCCAGAGGAGAGTTTCTGTCACTTCACCTTGGCCTCCTCCTTTGTTCTGGGATTAGCTAAACAGATGGAAATCAAGAAAAATGTCTCTTTCCTCTAATGGGCCAGAGCTTGGTAGGGGGGCAGGGGGGCAGGGTGGGCATGAAGGGGAACTTCAGATCATGTTGCATTAGGTGGGCTCATCTTTGGTGTCTTGTTCCAGCAGTGACAGTGTTCAGGGCTTCATTGAAGAGTTTCTTCAGATCTTCAGCTCCTTGCTGCAGGAGAAGAGGTGAGTGTGACTGACCTGGAACTAGCAGTGGGACAGGCTCATGTCTTCCTATCAGTCCCCATGAGGCATCACATTATAGAGCCCCCACCATAGGCTCACCCCAGCTCTCAGGTCCTGGCAGTAGACACAGGAAGTGCCCTGCAATAGAATAGTGTCCATGTGGTCCCAGCCCTGTCTTTCTCATTTGCTCTCCACCCCACAGGTTCCTTCGGGACTATGACACGCTCTTCCCTGTAGCTGAAGACATCAGCTTGCTACAGCAGGCTTCATCAGTCTTGTATCCTTCTACCACGGCCCACTGGGACGGAGCCCAGCTTACCTAGATCAGAGTCTTCTCAAGGCGCTTCTCAAGGTGTTTCTTGAGTATCTGGGCCTGTGTGACTGAAATGAACTCAGCCCTGCCCTTATAGACCTCACTGTAAGAGAGAAGGAGGATGAGTAATCAGGCCGTTGGAATGGGATTAATTCAGAGGGCGGGAAACCAGGGGAGGCACCTCACCAAAGAGAGCTTGGGATGGGGGTGTCAGATGAAAGTGATGTCCAACCCAAGAATAGCAGAAGGAATAGAAGGCCAAGCCAAGTACTAAAAGCAAGGACAAGAGTGTTCCCAATGGATGGAGGACAGAGCAGGCTCCCCTAAGGAGCCCACGGAGTATAGAATACAGGATAGGATTCTCCCAGAACGGGGTTGGGCCATGCAGGTGAGCTGAGGGGCTAGTGACCTGCACAGCCCTACACACTAAGAAGTTTAGGCTGCGTCCTGCAAGCACTGAGGAGAATGGAAGGCCGTGAAATGGGAGGTGACGTGGATAGTTCTATACTTTATTTTATTTTTCTTGAGACAGGGTCTCAGTTTGTTGCCCTCAGTACAGTGCTGTGGCGTCACAGCTCACAGCAACCTCCAGATCTTGGGCTCAGGCGATTCTCTTGCCTCAGCCTCCCGAGTAGCTGGGACTACAGGCGCCTTCCTCAACGCCTGGCTATTTTTTTGTTGCAGTTTGGCCGGGCCTGAATTCAAACCCGCCACCCTTGGTATATGGGGCCAACGCCCTACTCACTGAGCCACAGGTGCTGCCAGATAGTTCTATACTTTAGAAAAGCTCTGTCTGGCACAGAGAGGAAAATGGACTGGCTTGGGACCACTATGAGGCCCAGGGCCTAGGAAAGGCTGTTGCTGGCGTCCAGGCATTGATAATGAGGGTTTAGACTAGAAGTGGAGTGAGGGAGTATAAGGCAACTCTCAGATTTCTGTCCTCACAGTGCCCGGGGTGGTAAAGAGGAAGGGGCAGGAAGGAGCAGGCTTGTGCCTCCCCCCCCAACCTCTACAGAATGCTGTCAGCTGTTTGGACCAGAGGCCCAATGGCAGTGGCCCTGTCAGGCCCTCTTCCTGGTTGTCACTGCTGGTTCATCCAAACTCATGTCCCAGGACGTTGTGATGGCAGCCCTGGCCCTGTCTTTACTCAGAGCTGCTTTCTTCCAAGTGGCATGTATTAGGTTGCAGGGTGGGTGGCTGTAGTCTGGCCCATTTCCCCATGCAGCCTAGGTGCCTGCAGTGCTCACGGTGTGCAGGTCAGAAGGCCCCTGGCAGAAGCCGTTCAGTCAGGTGCTGGAGAGGAACTGAGTAATTACACTGCCTCTGAGCTAGAGAGACAGAGAAGGCCATGAGACTCAAGATAGAACCCTTAACATACCTTCACAGGGATGAGACGCGGACTGCCTACATCCTCCAGGCAGTTGAGAGCGCGTGGGAAGGGGTGGACAGACAGAAAGCTACGGATACTAAAGACCCATCAGTGGCTGAGGAGCCCAATGGGAAACCTAACGGGGTCATGGTAACAGCAGGGCCAGTTGGTCAAATGTCATCACATCTGGAGAACTTGGAGGATGAGGAGGTGTGTGTCTGGGATGGTGGTTTCCTCTGCCTCCTTGGCCCTCCTGTCCGTATCTGAGAGATTCTGGCAATAGGAAACCTCCCTTCTTTGTTTTTAGCTCAGGGGAAAAGGTTTCTTCTGGAATTGACAGCCTCAAGCTACTGGTCAGCTCTGTGCTACCTTTGCAGGGTTCCAAGCTTGAGGACACGGTAGGGGGTGTGAGAAGAGAGCAAGTTGTTTAAGCTATTGAAGCCTCAGTTTCCCTCTATAAAATGGAAAGGTGAAGCTTTTCCCATGTGAATACTTCCTGGAGTTCCTTTGATGGCAGCTGGGAACAGTGCCAGGCTTCTCTTGGTTCCCTGGAAGCCCCTCCTTGGGATTGCAGGGCACCACTGAACAAATTTGGGAACCTCAGATCTAACGCCTTCTCTCCTGACTTCTCCAGACCTAGCTGAGTCTGCAGCTACACTGATTGGCCTCTGAGCCCTGAACCCTTCCCTGCATGTTGGGAGGCAGTGTGATCTAGGCATAGGCAGCTCATGGCATAACCTGGCTCTGCCACTTGCCACTGTAGGGCAGTAGGCATATCACTCACCTCAAGCCTCAGTTCCTCATCTGTAGGGTAGGGATTGATGCAGTGCTCACCTCCGTGAAGTTTTCAGATTCTCAGAGCTGCTGTGTGGAACGCTCTGAGCCTGGCTGGCTCTTCATACTCCATTAACAAATGCTGATCTGAGTCATGGAGGTTTTTATTGTTGTGATTTGTAAATTTCCTTAAATTAGAAGGCTAACAAAATTAATCCACATTGAGCAATATATAAAATCTCATGGATGCTGTTCCCTTCTAGCATCAGTCAACTTGTTAGAGATGGAAAAGTTCTTTTTTTTTTTTTTCTTTATAGGGAAGTAAAAAGTTCTTGATTCATAGAAACCACAGCCATTTGTGGAGTGCCTAGTGAGTGCCAGGTCTTGTGCTCCCTGCTTTATGTACATCTTCTCCTTGAACCATTTGAAACAACCTCATGAGATGAGTGGTAGTGTGCCCATTTTATAAGGAGAAAACAGGTTCAGAGAGGGGAAACACACTGCCCAAAGTCACACAGCCAGAAGCAGCTCAACTAGTAAGTCATAGATCCCATTTTTAACAAGAAGAGGAAATGTAGGCTCAGAGAGACCTGAGTCACTTGGCTAAGGTCACACAGGAGGGGCAGGGCCTGAACTCAAACCAGATCCCCTGACACAAGTCCAGTGCTTGCTGTTTGGGGCCTGTTGCCCTCTCACTTGCCTGGCTTAGCCATTCCCTCCTTCACTCTGGCTCTTGGGACAGTGCATGGGAGCAGCTGCTGCCACGGGCCCTGCTGTGTGTGGTGTGGAGCTGGACTCACTCATCTCCCAAGTAAAAGACCTGCTGCCAGACCTCGGTGAGGGCTTCATCCTGGCCTGCCTGGAGCACTACTGCTATGACCCGGAGCAGGTGATCAACAACATCCTGGAGGAGCGGCTGGCCCCGCCCCTCAGCCAGCTGGACCGAAACCTAGACAGGTGGGAGAGATAGGTGGGAAGAGGCTCCCCAGGCCCAGTCTGCCTTGTGGTGGGGGGGGGCTAGGACTCAGCTTGCTCTCTCTTTCCCACGGTGGTGTTTCCCAACCATCACTAACGCCCTCCTTGGGGCTACATAAAAACTTTGGGTCAGGGCAGCACCTGTGGCTCAGTGAGTAGGCCGCTGACCCCATATACCGAGGGTGGTGGGCTCAAACCTGGCCACGGCCAAATTGCAACAAAAAATAGCCGGGCATTGTGGCGGGTGCCTGTGGTCCTGGCTACTGGGGAGGCTGAGGCAAGAGAATCGCCTGGAACTGGAGGTTGCTGTGAGCTGTGATGGTACAGCACTCTACCAAGGGCAATAAAGTGAGACTCTGTCTCTACAAAAAAAAAACCAACTTTGGGTCATCCAGGAGGCTCTCACCTATCCTATGCAGAGCAGGGAGTATATACAACTAGATGTCCCTGCTGCACTCTGTGTGGAGGATGATTAGAGACAAGATATGACAGAGGATTGCTCTGCCTTTCAGAGCTCCTGAGTTCCTGACTGGCCCTTATCACTACCACCTTCCCAATGGGTTCCTGAAAGAGGATGACAAAAGCTTCTTGCTTCCTTCACACCTCCCCTTTCAGAATTTGGCTCAGTGCTACCCTGAAGGACCCACAGGCCAGCAGGAACCAGTGCCTAGATCGTGTTTTGTTCTATGAACAAATGATGTTTACCAAGTGAATGAGTGGAGTTAGCTCTGTGCCTCTGGACAGGCTCTTCAACCTCTTTGTGCCTCATTTTAGGGGCACTGAGGCAATGTAGATGAGTGATCTGTGACTGCCTGATCATAGGACTGTTGTGAGCTTTAAATGAGGGGGCAAGCTTTTTTTTGAGACAGAGCCTCAAGCTGTCGCACTGGGTAGAGTGCTGTGACATCACAGCTCACAGCAACCTCAGACTCCTGGGCTTAAGCGATTCTCCTGCCTCTGCCTCCCAAGTAGCTAGAACTACAGGCACCCACCACAACGCCCAGCCTTTTTATTTTTTTGGTTGCAGCCGTCATTGTTTGGTGGGTCTGAGCTGGATTCAAACCCACCAGCTCAGGTTTATGTGGCTGGCACCTTAGCCACTTAAGCCACAGGTGCCAAGCTGGGGCAAGCTTTTAAGAAATGGAGAGAAAACCTGCATGAATGGCACTCAGGGAGTGAAGGGAAGCTGCATGTGAGGTGTGGCTGCATACCCAGGCAGAGACTGGGTAGGGAAGGACCTTGTCTCTCCCTTAAAAGTTTTTTAGATTGTGTCCTAGGTATGCTG
The DNA here is from genome assembly GCA_963574355.1 of Loris lydekkerianus. Classification (NCBI taxonomy): domain Eukaryota; kingdom Metazoa; phylum Chordata; class Mammalia; order Primates; family Lorisidae; genus Loris; species Loris lydekkerianus. The sequence goes on from CAUYPK010106235.1 coordinate 65,617, forward strand.
TTAAAGGAGAATGCAAAATCTCACTGATACAACATGGCAGTGGGGAAGTGGGATGCAGGTGGGCATCAGCTAGCAGGACCTCCTTAAGTTGACCTTTGTGTCCCCACTTCCACCTAGACACGTGAAACCAGACCCAACGCCCCTGCTGACATCTCGTCACAACATCTTCCAGAATGACGAGTTTGATGTGTTCAGCAGGGATTCAGTGGACCTGAGCCGGGTGCACAAAGGCAGGAGGTGAGTGCTGTGGGGTGCAGGGTTCCAGCTATCCCAGCCCTGGAAATGCAGAGAGTGAGAGCAACCATGTGTATGAAATTGGCTGTGGAATTTCAGCTTGGGGATCACTCCACAGCCCTGGCCCTCTGGGCTCCCAAGCAGGTTCTTTAATGGTTATGCTTCTGGCTCTGATTCTGTGCAGGAAGGTGTTGGTAAATCCTTCTTGTTGATAGCAAAGGGTCAGAAGAGCCAAAACTATCCCCCTCTTCCCTCCTTCCTACATCTTTTAATGTGTTGACCATCAACTCTCTGAGTGGTAGAGCTGGACTCTGCGTCCCAGAAGCCACTCTTTGACCTGATTTTCCCAAGTTTGTAACAAAATGAGAAAATTGAGGACTTGCACTGAGAGAACTTTTCAGAAGGTGACACGTTCCATTTTAAGACCTTTCTGTTTAATATTTATTTTTAGTTTATGTCCTTTCTACTTTTAGGGGATTGAAAAGCTCATTTGTGATTATTCATTCAACAAATATTTGTCTAGTTCTCACAGCATTCTAGGCCCTGGATTAATTAGGTTCTAGGGATATAGTAGGAAGTGAAACAGATACGGCCCCTGCCTACATGGAGTTTGCATTAATCAGTTCATCAAACAAGCAGCATCAAATTGCAGATAGAAAAAGTACTATGAGGTAGAGGTGCACAGATTTCCGAGCCTTTGGTAGGGGCTTCACCCCAGGCAGAAAAAGGCTCCTTGCAGAAAATGACATGGGACTGAGAGCCGAATGGTGAGGGGAGATCATTTCTGCAATGGGGGGAAGAAGAAGCTTTCCAAGCAGCGTGAATAAGAGGGGCAGTGGCCCTAAGGCCATACTGAGCCTGGCAAATGTGTCCCTGAGCTGACACATTTTATGTTTTGAAAAAAATCACCCATCTTTGGAATGTTGACCCATCAGAGGACCAAGAATCAGAAGTGATGGTAGAGAGTAGAGAAAGCCAAAATAAGATGTTGGCAACACTATGCTAGTCCCCTGAAGTTCTTTAATGGTGTTGGTTTGTGGAATCCAGAAGTCAGGGGACCTCCTGGCAGGTGTAACCTGCCCTTTCCCCTATCATGTAGATGGAGTGGTGAGATTCAGAGAAGGAGACCAGCTTCCTGCTTGTGGTTGGAGCCCCAGCTGCTGTTTCAGTTAGGGCCCTGTGCTGTTTCCTCTCTCTGGAGCTATCCAGGGCTGAATGTGTGGCCAACAGCTCAGGTAGCAGGCACAGGGCAGCTATGATGCCATCTGGCTGGCTGGACAGGAAGTGCTTGCAAACTGCTTAGTCATACACATTGCAACATCCCCAGATCTCAGGCTAGAGATGTTATCCTGCAACATTGTGACATCCCCAGATCCCAGGCCAGAGATGTTATCCTATATTGGTGGCCGCTATTCCAGGCTAGCATGACCCCCTGCAGCTCTAGCTATGGGAAAGAGGTAGATAAGGGGTAAGGACTGACTTCTGCTCCAACCTGGGAGCCGAAATAATAGGTTCCACACAAAGCTTAGGCGGCTGCTATTCCAGGCCAGCATGACCCCCTGCAGCTCTAGCAATGGGAAAGAGGTAGATAAGGGGTGAGGGCTGACCCCTGCTCCAACTTGGGAGCCCAAACAGCAGGTTCCACACATAGCTTAGGTATCTCTGGACCCCTTGACCTGGATCAATGGCTTTTCCCAGGTCTCATGGTATATAAGGTCCAGTCTCCAGTCACCCTACTCAGGTCATAGGTCACCCATCAGGGACTAGTCTCAGCTGTCAAGAGTCAGGCAGGCAAAGAGATTCACTGTGTAGCTCAGGGGCTGGGGATTGCAAGGAGGTAAAGGTTCCATTAATGTGTTCATTATTCATTCAGTAAATATTTATTAAGCAGTTTATTAGAGCCAGATCCTATGCTAGACACCAGGGAAACAAGGTGAGCCAGATGCCCAGGCCTTGCCCTCACATGGCACAGCAACCATGGGAAAGAGACCATTAAACAAGTAAGGACAATGGGAAGGTGCTGGGGTGGGGTGCACAGGGACCTCAGCAGGGACATCTGTCCTAACATAGGCAAGGGAGAGAGGCTCAGAGCCCTGCCTTCAGAGAGCATATGAGAAATTAAGTAGCACAAGGGAGATTATAATTGAGTTAAAATGTGTGTGTTGTTGAATCAGATAGGATACACTCAATGACTTAAGTAGTAAGAAAATCCATTCCCTTGCATGAGAAGGAGCTATGTAAGGCAAGGGCATGGAGGCTTAATTAACCTGTGGTGCAACAGTGTCATCCAGGATGGATGGAGCCCTCACCTGGTGGTCAGGTGAGCTCCCTAGAGGCTGCAACTATTTCAGCTATGGCTTCTAGAAACAACAATGCAGGCGAAAGTCCAGATAAGGTCTTCCTGTATCTCTTTTTGAGAGCAGGGAACCTTTCCCAGAAGTTTTCAGATTCCCCTTCTATCTTGTCAGGAGAAGCAAATCACAGGGTTGAAGCCTAGAGCTCCAATGTGGAATGGAGAGGTGGAAAAACCTGAACAAAATGGGAATCTGTTCAGAATGTGGGTGAGGTGGAGCATGGCTGGTGGGTGGACATCAGGCACGTGTGGCTGGAAGGAGGCAGCGCGCATGAGGCAAGGTCCCCTAATGCCTTTGGAGTGTTCCATGGTACCCTGGAAGCTATTTTCCCTCAAAAAAGGTTCTATTCCCCAAAGTGTCAGTACATACTGTCTGCTTTTGGGGGAGTCAGAGCACATCGACATATTAAAGGTCTTCACAAGTCCTGCGGTAAAAGAAACAGGATTCATTCTGTTGAGCCTAGAAGTGTTGAGAAAAGGAACTCAGACTTTGTGAAGATAAAGGAGTTGCCCGTGGTCACATGGCTCAGGAAATGGCAGAGCAGACCTGAGTCAGGAGATCTGCATTTGGCCCTGGCTCTGTTATTAGAAGCTGTGTGACCTTGAGAATGTTGCTCTACCTCTCTGGATTCCCTGATTGCTCTCTTGGAAAAGGAGGGATTTATTGCCTCTATAAGCCCTTTATTTTTATTTATTTTTTTATTTTTATTTTTTTGAGACCGAGTTTTACTATGTCACCCTTGGTAGAGTGCTGTGACATCATAGCTCACAGCAACCTCAAATTTTTAGGCTTAAGCAATTCTTCTGCCTCAGCCTCCACAGGCCCACCACAATGCCTGGCCATTTTCTTGTTTCAGTTGTCATTGTTGTATAGCTGGCCCGGACCGGTTTCAAACCCTCCAGCCTCAGTGCATGTGGCCGGCGCCATAACCACTGTGCTACGGGCACTGAGCCTCTCTAGGCCCATTAGAAGTACAGACGCAAAAAATAGCCAGGCGTTGTGACGGTGCCTGTAATCCCAGCTACTCGGGAGGCTGAAGCAAGAGAATAGCCTATGCCCAAAAGCTGGAGGTTGCTGTGAGCTGTGATGCTACAGCATTCTACCGAGGGTAACCAAATAAAACTCTGTCTTAAAAAAAAAAAAGAAGAAGAAGTACAAAGGCAGGAGTCACACCCTTGAGGACCAGTTTGAGTTGGGCCTTGAAGGACAGACTTGAGATGAGAAAGGGAAAGGTGGCCAGGTGTCAGGGGAGGAGCTCTCATGTTCCCTGGGCTTGCTGCCATCTTGTAGGAGGCCAAGGAAGTTATGTCCTCTGAAGACAGTCTGAAGCCACTGTCGCCTGCATCTTCAGACTTGACTGAAGTTCTGGCCCCTCTGACAGGTCTTCTCTCAGCTGGAGAAGATTTTTCCTGATTTTTCTTTTCCTTCTTGGCTCCAGATAGGCCGTAGGCCAGAGCCACACCTCCCTGGACAGGCTGCTCAGGTGCCAAGCTTCACTGTCCCTACCCATGTGTCCTCTCCCATGGCATATAGCTAGAACAAGTGGATTTTGCCAGGCTTCTCTGTCTGGCCTTGCCAGTGAGCCCCTTAACCAGAGGCCACACAGCATGGAAGAACTGTCCCACTGCCCAAAACCAGGAATGGGATGGACTAGAAACCAAAGGTATGGAAGAAAGATGTTGATACCTCTCATTTGTCCTGTCTTCTGGCCCAGCACAGATCCTGACCCTTGAAAAATATATGTGGATTGCATGGATGTTTCTACATGGCATCAACTACCTAGATTAGCTTGGTTCCCTTTCATTTCCTCTCTACCTCTTTCCCAGCCTTGTGAAGAAAGCCAGGTACAGGGTCAAGGCCATAGTTACAGGCCCCCTTCCCTGGTAGATGTGCTTCCTATGTGCTGAGATTTCTCCCTGTTGCAAATCGAATGTACCATCCTTTATGCCATGTTCTCCTGGGGCTCCAGGCCTAATCAAATACCCCCTGTCATAGAGACTCCATGATCCTCTTCTCCAGGCCCTAGCTGCACCCCCTGAGCCAGAGCTCCTTTCTCATTCATTTCCAGGGCAGACAGCCTCATTTGTGTTGGCTGTTATTTGCTTGTCCATCGCTCCTACTATACTTGTAAGTTCCTGAGGGCAGAGTTATATTGTATCAGTTTCTGAATCTCTTCTCCCCAATTCAGCCTTCTACCCTACTTGGCTCGCAGTAGGCCTTTAACAAAGACTGTTGAAGGAAGGCAGATCCTTGCCTGCAGAGGTGGAAGAGTCCTGACCTGCTCCTGACTCCCAGGCAGACAGCCCGACTCAGATTGACTTAGACACCTGCCCCTCCCTGCCCCAGAAGCCAGAAGATTTTTACAAAAGTCGTGTTCGGCATCGTCTCTTTTTTTTTTAACCCCTTCCCCTGGTACATTCCAGAGACCTGATTTCACAGCTAAGCTGGATTTTCTTGCCTGGCATCTCATACTAACTTTCCCCTGCAGCACTAGGAGCTGCATTCCACAGGCCTCTGTATGTGTCTGACAAGCCAGGGTTTTTTACAGGTTTGCAAAGCCACAAGTCAAGAGGCCTGAGTCCCCACCAGGGCTGTGGTACCACCTGCTGTGACCCCAGGCATGTCCCTACCCCCTGACTCCACTGTACCAAATTTCCTGACGTGTGACATGACAGGAGCTAAACATTCAGACTTTTTGTTCTAGTGAAATCTTACATGGAAGCTTGAACTGTGGAACAGATAGAAGGTTGCTGTGGTGAAGCAGGGGTGAGAAGCAGCAGCCAGGGCCCCTCCTTGCCTCACAATTTCTTAAATTTTTATTTGTTTTAAAAGATTCAACCCAGCTTAGTGCCCGTAGCACAGTGGTTACGGCACCAACCACATATACCGAGGCTGGTGGATTCTAACCCAGCCTGGCCAGCTAAACAATGACAACTACAACAGAAAATAGCCAGGTTTGTGGCAGGCGCCTGTAGTCCCAGCTACTTGGGAGGCTGAGGCAGGAGAATCACTTAAGCCCAAGAGTTGGAGGTTGCTGTGAGCTGTGATGCCACAGCACTCTACCCAAGGGTGATAAAGTGAGACTCTGTCTCAAAAATAAAATAAATAAGTAAATAAAAAATTCAAACCCCAGGATCCTCCCAGGATAACCATTGTCATTTGGTGTGGGGGCTTACTAGCCCCTCCTGTGCATTTATGTACATATGCATAGATATGTGGACAAAGAAACAGTTGCTGTCATCTGCTTTGAGGATTATACTGTCTGCATTTTTCTGTAGCTTGCTTTTTTCCTTGGGAGTAAGTCTTAGAATTCTTCCTTCATCATCACAAATAGATCAATGTCGTTCTTGAGAACTGCCACACAGTGATTTGTAATACAGATGTGGCACGCTTTGACATTTCACTCTTGATGAACAGTAGTTGCTTTTCATTTTTAACTGTTAAAAACATTTTAACTGTCTCGGCACCTGTAGCTCAGTGGCTAGAGCACCAACCATATACACCTGAGCTGGCGGGTTTGAACCCAGCCTGGGCCTGCCAAACAACAATGATGACTACAGCAACAAAAAAATAGCTGGGCATTGTGGCAAGCGCCTATAGTCCCAGCTACTTGGGAGGCTGAGGCAAGAGAATCGCTTAAGCCCAAGAGTCTGAGGTTGCTGTGAGCTGTGACACCACGGCACTCTGCCAAGGGCGACGTAGTGAGATTCTGTCTCAAAAAAAAAAAAAAAAAAAAAAATATTTTCACTGTTACAAACAATGCTGAAGAGAAAATCCCCAATCAGGCCTCTTTGTACACATAGCCAGTGTTTCTCTAGGGCAGATGCCTAGAAAGAGAATTTTCTTTTCTTTTTTGGAGACAGAGCCTCACTTTGTTGCCCTTGGTAGAGTGCCATGGCGTCATAGCTCACAGAAACCTCAAACTCTTGGATTCAAGTGATTCTCTTGCCTCAGCCTCCCAAGTAGCTGGGAATATAGGCGCTTGCCACAGTGCCCGGCTATTTTTGGAGACAAGGTCTTGCTCTGGCTCAGGTTGATCTCAAACCTGTGAGCTCAGGCAGTCCACCCACCTCGACCTCTCAGAGTGCTAGGATTACAGGTCTGAGCCACTGCACCTGCCCATAGAAAGAGGATTCTCTGTCAAAAGATGTAATATGTTTTACATTTTAATAGCAGCTCTTGGGATGCCCTCTGAAGTGGCTGGATCTGTCCCCAGAGGCACCTCACCAATGCTCAATTTCTCTTGTCTCAGTTTGTGTCAGTCTAGGAGGTAGAGAAGGGAGCCCATGGTCTCCCCAGACCCTTTGCACTCTACAGCCATCCAAGCCTGATGGTTTTCCTTCTTCTCTCCCTGCCATTCCACCTTGGCACCAGGAAGGAAGAGAACACACGGAGCCTGGTGAACGACAAGCGGGCTGTGGTGGCACAGCGGCAGCGTTACGAACAGTACAGTGTGGTGGTGGAGGAGGTAGGCACCCAAGGCTGGGCGGGAGAGACTGGGCCAGACTCTGAGTCCCTCTGACCCATGGTTTTGCTCTCGTAGGTGCCACTGCAGCCAGGTGAGAGCATCCCCTACCATGGTGACAACTATGAAGATGAGTACGATGACACCTATGATGGCAACCAGATTGGCGCCAACGATGCGGACTCAGATGACGAGCTCATCAGCCGCAGGTGAGGCTGTAGGACAGGTGACCTTCCAGGGCAGAGCAGCTCCCAGGCATGTGGGCCCCCCACAGCCTTTTTTTTATACAGATAAGGAAGCCACAGCCCTGGTCATATGAGCAAGTCAGCGACAGCATCAGGGCCCAAACCCAGGCCTCCTGACTCTTATTCCAATGTTCTTTCACCCAGCCCACCCTGAGCAGGCAGCATTTATCACATGCAATTTTTCCTCATAATTGCAGAAAACTTTTCACAGTGGAATCTTCCCCAGCATAGATCAAAGCAGGGAAGCCAGCACTGTGGCTCATGCCTGTAATTCCAGTGATCTGGGAGGCTGAGGCAAAAGGATCTCTTGAGGTCAAGAGTTTAAGAGCAGCCTGGGCAACATAGTAAGACCCCCCCTCTTTACAAAAAATAAAGACAGGGGACACTATACACCTATAGTTCTATACTTGGAAGGCTAAAGCAAGAGGATTGCTTGAGCCCAAGAGGCTGCAGTGAGCTATGATTGTACCACTGCACTGCAGCCTGGGTGACCAAGTGGAAGACCCTATTCTAAAATACAGAAAACAAACAAAACCAGAGCTTCCCTGACTGTTGGAAGACTGAGACCCCCAGGGCCCTAGTTCAGCCTCCCCTTTGAAATCCTGATATCCTTAAAGAATCTAGGGGCTAGAGCAAAACTCTGGAACAAAATAGCACCTTGGCCTGTCTCCATCCTGGCAGGCCCCTTGCACCCAGCTGAGTTTCTCCTTAGAGTTCTATCTCCAGGCTGAATCTAATCTTTGATCTCAACTTTCTCTCCAAACTCTTAGGCCCTTCACCATCCCTCAGGTGCTGAGAACCAAAGTGCCTGGAGAAGGGCAGGAGGAGGAAGAGGATGATGACGATGATGAAGCTGAAGATGAGGCCTCCAAGGTATCTCTTTGGCAGGGGCAGATGAAGGGGATGGTGCAGTATTCAAGGAGCATGAGGAGCCCTACACTCCCTACCACTCCCTGCCTCTGGCCATAAGGCAGCCCCAGCACCACTGCTGGGTATGAGAGGGGTCTCCTTAAGTCCATGAAGTCTGCTTGGGGAGCTGCTGACCTAGAATTTGCTTCTGTTGCCCAGTAAGGATCCAGGGGACAGATTAGAGGCTAAGGCTTTGAGCTCAGGCAAAAGGATCTCTTGAGGTCAAGAGTTTAAGAGCAGCCTAGGCAACACAGTAAGACCCCTTCTTTACGAAAAATAAAGATAGCAGGGGACTTGAAAGCCAGGGTCATTAGGCCCAGGAGCCTGGGAACTGGGGAAGGGTAGCTGTCAACCTCCATGCCCAGGATGGCAATTCTTAAATTCAGAAAGGAGTTAGTGCCCAAGGGCTCTGGGAGGTCATCTAGACTAGTGGGTTTGAAAATCCTGTTTTTTAGTAGCTGAACTTATTCTTCAAATGAAATCTTAACTAAAACAGAATGGAGCAGCAGTCTTAGACCCCTTGAGCCTCTCATACCCTTCCACCAGGTATTCAGATATTTCCAGGCCCAGGTGACTAAGAGTAGCAGAGCCTTGTGGGAACTGCACTGAGTGGTGGGAAGCATCTAGTCTGCCCAAGGGGCTCCCCAGTGCAAGCCCAGACCCGAAGTTTCCACAGATTTCTCTTCTTACCAGCCAAGGGTTTAGCCCAGATTTTTATGTAAAATCTACCAGTTTTCACATGTTACTAATTCCACTTGTTTTCTTTGTTTTTTTTAAAAAAACACTGACCACCAAAGCCTGTCTGTGGTCCCTGGGTTGCAGTTTTCTCCTATACTAGTCCAGGCTTCTTGTGCTCTTGGCACAGAAGGCTGTCTTGAAGAGTGGGCACTCCCACAGCATGTGGCTAGTGGCACCAGAGTAAGGCCTAGGCCTCCAGCAACCAGGACAAGTTGGCCTCTAAAGGCAGCTCTCCTGGCTTCCTGGGCCCTGCATGCCCTCTCATAGTGCCCATCCTGCCTGCCCCTCACCCCCTCCCACATCACTGTCTTGTTCCATCCTGGTGCCTCCCCCTGAGGGATAAGGTGAGTGTGGAGTTCCTCATGGGAACCTCAGACCACAGTGAACCACTCCATTCTGGGCATTGCTCTGCCATGCTGTAGCCCCCCCCCCCCCTGGAAGCGTGAACAAGGTTCACGTAAGCAGGGTCTCTCTGCAACTTAGGGAAATGGGCCCCACACAAGAACAGATTTTGTCTCCTCTTTCCTCCACAGCCTGACCATTTCATACAGGACCCTGCAGTGCTGAGGGAGAAGGCAGAAGCCAGGCGCATGGCCTTTCTCACCAGGAAAGGGTAAACATTGTGGTAGAAGGGGACCCACATGGGGAAGTCCAGCCAATACTCCAGGAAGCCCACACATAAACCCTATGTGCGTCATTTCTCATAAAAACCCTATGAAGTGGCTACTATTATCATTATCCTCATTTTACAGATGAAAAAACTCAGGCCCAGAGATCTTAAGTTACCTGCCAGAGGTCACACAGCTGGTAGGTAGTGGAGCAAAGATTGAGCCTGGATGGCTGCACTCTGGGGCCCATGCTGATAACCATTACTTGACAAACATGATACGGGGTTTATCGCCCAGATTAAGGCCTAGGCCTTCAGCAACCAGGACAAGTTGGCCTCCAAAGGCAGCTCTCCTGATTTCCTGGGCCCTGCATGCCCAGGGCGGGAACATAGTGTATGAGGGCTAGCTGGTATCAGGCAAGTGTAGAATGTGAGAAATCTCAGGCAGCTGGGCACACATCCTTTCTGGCTGAGAGAGGCACAGTAGAGACAGGGACACTTGAGCTGGGCCTTTGAGGGTAGAAAGGGTGCAGAGGAGTTTGTGATGCAAGAGCAAAAGGGCAAGAACTTGTGCAGGTATGGTCAGGGAAAGGACCTGGGAGTGGGTAGCCAGAGACTCCTCTGATCCAGACCCCTCTTCTTCCCAGTGAGGAAACAGACCAAAGAGGCCAAGCACCTGCCTCCACTTACAGCCAAGCCAAGGGTAGAAGGCCATTCCCCCTTCTTGGCCCTGGGACTCATTTAGCACTACCTGTTGGGTACAGGAGGCCTCACTATAAGGGAAGATATATAGGATTCATTCTGAAGGCAATGCAGAGCCACAGAAGGTTGTTGAGCAAGGAGCACGGCAACTCTTGACTTTTCAAATCTCAGTAGTTGAAATGGTCTGAAAAGGGCCTAAGTCATGAATGTGTGTGTACTTGGTCTTTGGAGACCACCAAGCCAGACCCTGGGGTGTAGAACAGGAAAGTCTCACCTGTAGCATGTGGCCATGGATGGCGAAAGGAGGGCGCCTACCCTAAGCTCTCTTTCCCTCTTCATGGGCTATATAGTCACCCCACTAGCTCCTCTTCCCCCATAGCACAGTGATGGGTCCATTAGGAGCCAGGGTTCAGAGAAGAGAAAGTACCAGGCTTAGGGCTGGCCAGAGCCCTTCCTCTTCTGGGCTCCGTTTCTTCTCCCATCTGCAATTGGGACATTGGCAGCCTGGCCCAACTTGTCTGTCCTCGCCCAGGGATCACCAAGGCAGGTTGCTGGTTCTTCCCATCAAAGCCACTTTGTGATAGATTCTCCTGGGGATGGGTTGTTGCTCCCTCAGATACCGGCATGACAGCTCAACGACAGTGGTTGGCAGCCCCCGGGGCCACGGACCAAGTCGTGAAACAACACAGGAACGCAGAAGGAAGGAAGCCAGCAAGGCAACAAGGGCTAACCACAACCGGAGAACCATGGCCGACCGAAAGAGAAGCAAAGGCATGATCCCATCCTGAGGTCACGGCCCCAAGGCCAACAGGGAGGCATTGACACTGCCGTCTCAGCCTGGGGCCTCCTCACTAGTTGGCCTTTGCCAGGGCCCCAAGTTCAACTCAACCCCTCAACAGCCTCAGCTTTGCAGCCCCTGAGAAGGCCACCTCATTGACTACCAGCCAGCCATGAGCGCCTTCCCGCAGAACACACAGTGCCTTATTCCACAGTGGAGAAATCCGTGGGGCCAGCAAGTAGGCACCTCCCCCCAGCTGTGCTGGTGAAGAGGGGATAGGGACAGAGCCCCAAGGCAAGCCCCCCAACCTCAAGTAAGACACCACTTTGCTTTTTCTCTGGACAGCAGGACACTTGTATATTCAAAACAAAAAAGGCCTGCAAATAAAGTTTTTGCCCTTTTTAAGCAGTGATCCATGATGTGCCCGTCACCCACTCCCCCATGTCTCATTCTTCAGGGACAGCTGCCAGCTGGAGGACAAGAGGCCAGAGTGGTCACTGTGTTCTTCTCATCAACCTGTCACACTTGCCTCTCAGTGTAACCCCTCCCAGTGTTGCTCTGCCTGACTGTGGGACTCTGAGAATATTGCCCCCTTCTCTGAACCTCTAATCCCTACCCATGGAATGAAGGGCTGGAGGGTGTGAGATGGAATCACAGCTCACAGCAACCTCCAACTCTTAGGCTTAAGCAATTCCCTTGCCTCAGCCTTCCAAGTAGCAGGGACTACAGGCACCCGCCACAACGCTCGGTTATTTTGTTGTTGTAGTTATTGTTTGTAGGACCGGGCTGGGTTCGAACCTGCCAGCCTCAGTGTATGTGGCCAACGCCCTAACCTCTGAGCTATGAGCACTGAACCAGATTCCTGGCCTTTGTAGGGTTCTAGACCCCTAGGGGCTGTGCTCTCTCCTAACAGCTGGCCTGAGGACTTTTGGCCAGTGGGGGAACCAGTACTAGAACATTGCACCTCAAGGTTCACATATGCTCTGTTAAATCCCCCCGAATCAAGGATTCAAATAGAAACCTTAAGAGACAAGTGAGGATATCACTGCCAAGCCCTATTCAAGAGAGTGGCACCTGGGCCTGGTTCCTCAATGCCCCCTCCCAGATATGGCCAAATAGCTGCTATTGTGCCAGCTGCTGCCAGGCCGCCCGATACCTGGGCCTCCCAGAAGTTTGCCATCAATGGTGAGGCGCTAGGGCTGCTCCTAGCCCAGCCTGGAGTCCATCACTGGAAGCCAGGGCCCGTGCCTGGCTGGACTTTGACAAATCACCCTGGATGCTAGAGCAATTTATTTGCACATGCTTAGAATGAGTCAGGAGCATAGGGGGCAGACGGGCATTTGACAAATTGGTTTTGTTAGGTCAGCCCGCACAAGTGAAAATCAATGGCAATATTTCTGTGTCTTGTCAGTTTTTTTGGTATATTTGAGATGCGGAGCAGATATGTGGGTGTCCTCCCCTCTGGCTGCCAAGTTATCTGAGCTCAGGCCCAGGATTAACCATCCTGACAGGCAACAGGAAGACTCTGTTTCCTCTTATAAGCATTTGCCAGGGACTGACCTCAGTGGCAGAGCTGTTTCCTTCCTCCTTCCCTGAGCTCCTCAGACCCAGCATTCATCCTTGCAGTGAGGAGAAGTGGGTCAGGGAGCTGCTGAACTTTACTGGTCTTACCTGTTGATCATCTGTGCCTCACAACCACCTGGAGTGGCATTCAGGCCCCACACGAACATCTTGTTTTGAAGGGTTTGAGAAGACAGGCAGTTTTTCAATACTTGTCAGCATGTAGTTTCAATGCCAGTCAAAGTTAGTCTCCCTTGAAGAACACGTTTCAAATTTTGAGGATGCTTTTTCAAGGGCGCTTTATAATCAGCTCAGGGACCATCCAGAATGGTGCTCGTAGGCATACCCCTTCATCTCTTAGGGCCTCAAGTTTTCCCATCTGTAAAGTGAGCCTGTTAGACCAGATGAAATCTTCCCACTTGGTGACAAATCTTCTGAGGAGACCCCAAAGTTTAAGATTGGATTCTATGGCTGTTCCTACACCAGGTGTTTTCTTTTTTTTTTTTTTTTTCTTTTCTTTTCTTTTTGAGACAAAGTCTCCCTATGTCGCCCTTGGTAAGAGTGTGGTGCTATCAGAGCTCAACAGCAACCTCAAACTCTTGGGCTTAAGTGATTCTCTTGCCTCAGCCTCCCAAGTATCTGGGACTACAGGTACCTGCCACAACATTCAGCTATTTTTTGTTGGAGTTGTTGTTTGTCTGGCCTGGGCTGGTTTCAAACCCACCAGCTATGGCTACACAATTGTTTTCTAAGTGCCTTCTCTGGGCCCTGACAGGGAACACAACTATCACTGACATTTCCCGGGTGCTTTGAAGACCTGTGTCTCTGAGTAGACTTAAAACTTGAGTGTCTTTGTTCCTAGTCCATGGGTGGCAATACTGACGGAGATGTGTTTGGATGTGTTTCTGTGCCTCTGTGAAGTGGTGTGGCAAATTCTATCTATCATTGTTTATTAAAAGGGGCCAGAAGCCCATGGTGGGTGCAGGCAGGTAACTTGCCCAAAGTGCGTAAATTGCATCGTGGATCCACATCCTTTCTGACTTGCCCCTCTAAAAGAGCCAATTGCTAGAGAGAGTGAATAATTAGCAAGTATTTGCATATCCCACCACACCAGGAGCTTGGGTAAATACCCCAAAATGAATAAATGCCAGCACAGGAGACATGCAGAGGAGTGTTGTGTAGCTCTTTAAAATGATGTCAGCAAAGGCTTAGAAGCTACATGGGAAACTAAATATTTAATAATTTGATTTTTTAATTTTTTTAAAAAAAGAATTTAAACCCAAGAATACATGGTAGTGTATTGCACCATAATTGTGAAAATGTTTTTTAAAATGCTTATGGGTATGGACAGGTATGGAAGGGAATGTGCATAACTGACAGTGATAGAGCATGGGTGATTATGCTCGTGAGACTGTGATGATTGGTAATGAGAATAAAAGCACTGAACATTTACCACGGCCAGAGTTTCTGCTGGGCTCTTTCCTTGTATTCTCTTGTTTAATCCTCACAAAATAGAGAAAACCACTGTACAGGGAGGTTAGGTGACTTGCAGAAGATCACTCTGCAAGGGACCATGGAGGGATTTAGCCCAAAGCCCTGCTGTTAAACCCCTAAGCCCACAAGCTGCCTTTTCTTTGCCTGACCCCCAACCCACCCTTGTTGCCATTCTTACAGTAAAGAAGAAAGTACAAGGAAAATAGCTGCAGTACAAGAAGGTGGGAAATCCCATTTCATCATGCCAGGATGATGGAACCCCAAGTTCATATATATTGGACTGCTTGATATTATACAGATCTCAGATGCTGTTCCATTTTATTTTACTTTTTTCTGGTTTTACATTCACTTATCCCTCCCTCTTTGTGTCTAGTCTGCTGACCCATTGAACAATTCCTCACTTTTGTATTCAGCCTCTCTCAGGAAAAGGGAGAAAATTAGAGCACTCTCAGTTGAGATGGTGACCACAGACCTGAGGAGTGTAGAGGCCTAGTAGGGGACAAAGAGGGAAGAAGAGAGGGCGTGAGCCCCAGAGTTAGTGCCACAGGGCAGACCAGACCATGGCCTAGTCATTGGTCCAGAGCACCAGCTGTCCCTGTCTGCTGCCAGTTCTCAGGGCTCAGGGAATGGGTAGTCAGCCCAGCCTAGAGGGTCGGAGAAGTGGAAGACATGTGTATCTATTCAGCGCATACTCACCAGAGATCTGGTGGGTGCCCAGTGTGTGTGAGAAGGCCCGGCCTTGCCCTTCTGGAGTTGCAATTCTAGGGCCATATTGATATTAAATAAGACATTTGAGGGAAATTATGAATAATAGTTGTGCTGAGTCCTAATAAATGAGCAATAAACAGGAAGGAAGATAGTCAAAATCAATAAGGAGGAGCCCAGAGCAAAGAGACTTCCAGAAGCAAAGGGTAGTAGCAGTATCAGGCAGGAGCCAAGAGAGAAGTCAGGTGGACAGTGGGGTCCTGGGCATGTACCCGGAAGTGGTGGAGAGGTAGCCAAAAGGAAGAATGAGAAGGCAGGAGAGTGGGTCCTTGGAAAAAAGTTGGCAGTGAAAGAGAGGAAGAGGGGGCTCAAAGGTGAGGAGGGGTGTTTCCAGGAGCCCAGGAGGTACTAGGGGACCCATAGAGGGAAAGGCTAATTTCCCAGAGGGGAAGGAGGTGGGGGCAGAATGCAAGTTGGAGGCTCCCCCAAGTCATCCTGGCGTCTGGTCTTATCTAGATCTCTTGGGTAGTGACTGTGACCAGAGGGTGTTTTTTTTTTTTTTTTGGTTCTGTCTAAAGGTTATCAACTCAAGCCTTATGTGTGTATGGGATGGGGGATCTTTAAAATAAGCATGAAATTCTGACTTCATGTCATAGTAAAAATTCTCTTCTAGCAATCGATAATCAACAAGATAATTTTACATGGTGGCGCCTGTGGCTCAAAGGAGAAGGGCGCTGGCCCCATATGCCGGAGGTGGCAGGTTCAAACCCATCCCCGGCCAAAAACAAACAAAAACAAGATAATTTTACACAGACAGATGGAATTCAGAGAACCTTAAAGGGCATTTAGTCCAGATTTCCTCGACCTATTTAAACTCCTAACTGGCCCCAGTCTTAGGCCTTGGAATTTCAGATACCCACTCCTTCCCCAGGGGTAGAGAGCTTTGCCCTACTTAAGAATTTACTGGGCTTCTTTGGGTTCTTCCCAGTCCAAGAGGTTCCCCCCAGCTTCACTGCTGTGGTCTTAACTACAAAAATGTACATAAATGATGGGTACTTAATTCTAGTTTTACAAATAAGAAAATATGACACTGACTATGCTTTTTCTAGCTGTAGGACTCCACCCTCAGCTCTCTGACATTCCCTGAAGTGCTCTGCCATCCCAAGGAGGTAATTATGGTTTTCTCCTCCTTAAAGTGGTTTTCCCAGAACAGCCGGACAGAAAAACGGGCTCTCAGTGGGACAAGCACCAATTATTCCTATAAATTTGGGAATTTCCTTTATACAGATTTCACGCAAGCTCCCCCCTCATCTCCCATCTCTTTCACACACAGACTCACAGACCTCAACATGCCCATCCTTTTTATTGTTAATTTGTTCATAAATGTGGTCTGGGGTAGTAAAAAAAAGCACTGGATTAAAAGTCAGAAGGCTGGGGAATGGATCTTAGATTTCAACAAGCTGTGTGACCTTGGGCCAGTCACTTGGCCTCTCAGGGCCTCAGTTTCTTCTTTTGAGAAATAGGGATGATCATTGGGCCTTGCTCTCTTGCCTCATGGACGTGGGTAATTGTGAGGGTCAGACAAGATCACAGCTGGGGATGGGGACACTCTGAAAACAGGAAACTCCTGTGATTGGCAGCACGTCTACTCTGTATTTGGGGCAGTCTCCGCCTCTCCACCTCACCTCTCTTTTAATCACCCTGCCAGAAACCTCATTGCACAAATCACCTGCCATTTCCAGGGGGCACAGTCCCAAACTTGAAATTCTGGGGTCCCAAGGACATGAACAGTTTTAGAACTGCCTCTCTCTGGGTTTTGGCTGGAAGTTCTCACCCACAGGACAATCAGGGGATGTCTTGAACTTCACAGCTTTTGCCTCCATGGGCAAGTTCTGTCATGAAACAGCCTCATCTCAGGCCCCTACCTCTAGGGGAGCCTAAGAGTGTCCTGTTGAGACTGCTTTGGATAGTTTGTTTAGAGGACAGGTTGCCCGCATCCCTCTGACAGGCTCCATAGATGCCACAGGACAGATTAATGGGCTGAGCCCAGCGGGCAGGGCCAAACAGCACCCATCACAGGACAGCAGCATCAGATAAGGACCAACTCGATGACCAGTCAAAGGAAAAGTGGCCTATCATACCAGGAAAACCACATTCCCATGCTCAGGAGGGGCCAACACAGAAAGGCATGGAATTGTATCCCCGGGGCAAGAGGTGGCCCCATCTCTTCCACAAAGTATTAACTCAGAGTAAGAAGCAATGGCCGGACCATAACTTTTCCTTAGGGAATCTGGGTCTTCTGAACTGGTGACATTCAGAGCAGGAGCTGGGCTCTGAGATTAGAACCAAGCTAGGCTCAGCCACTCCTCAGTTTTGTGACTTTGAGCAAGGTGGCCTAACCTCTCTGAGCCACAGTTGTCTTATCTGTGAACTGGAGGTGTTGGGAGGTGGCTGGGCTAAAGCGTGTACAGTTCTGGCCCACTATGAGACAGGCTAGTGAATTTGGAAGGCCCTGGTTATAGGGACCTGGCTAGAACAGGGATGGCAGATACCTTCCACCAGTCCTCCGAGCTGGCTTTCCTACAGAAAGAGCATCTCACCTCTAGATGGCCTGCATGCACAGGAGCTGGACGGAGAAGACAGGCACCATCCAGCCCAAAAGCATGCAGTGAGTGTGCCCTGGGAGCCCAGAGGAGGTGCCCCGCCCAGCCTGTGGGACTGGAAATTGCCTCACCGAATCCTTGAAGCAAAGCCAAGTGTGATTATAAGCCTCATTTGGAAGTTCAATCACTTGCTTGCAGCTACAAAGTGGCAGAATTCAAACTCAGATTTGCCAGCCTCCCACATCAATGCTCTTGGCCTCTGGCTTTCCTTCCCTATGTCTTAGCACTTGAACCAGAAGTCACAATACTCCACATATGGTTAGCTCAGCACAGAAAAGAGGGCCTATGGCCTCTTTTGTTCTAAATACCCTATTTTTGCACTCTGGGAGGCCAAGGCAGGTGGATCCCTTGAGCTCAGGAGTTTGAGACCAGCCTGAGCAAGAGTGAGACCTCACCTCTACAAAAATAGAAAAACTATGCTCAGCGCCTATAGCTCAAGCGACTAAGGCACCAGCCACATACACCAGAGCTGGAGGGTTCAAATCCAGCCCGGGCCTGCCAAATAATGAGAACTACAGCCAAAAATTAGATGGGCATTGTGGCAGGCGCCTGTGTCCCAGCTACTTGGGAGGCTGAGGCAAGAGAATCACTTAAGCCCAGGAGTTAGAGGTTGCTGTGAGCTATGACGCAACAGCACTCTACCCAGGGCAACAGCTTGAGACTCTCAAAAAAGAAAGAAAGAACAACTAAGCAATCCATTTTCCTACTTGGTGCTAAAATTGATATATTTTTCAAAATACAGTCAAGAGTTTTCAGAGAAAACCCATAGATTTTTGACTCAATGTCAGTATCTATCACTGAAAGGTGTGTAATAAAATGAAACAATAAATGTGCGGAGTAAAGAAGATAGAAAATTAAAAAAAAAGAAAGAAAGAAAAAAAACTAGCTGGAGATTATAGTCCATCTACTGGGGAGGCTGAGGCAGGATGATCTCTTGAGCCCAAGAATTTGAAGTTGCTGTGAGCTATGATAACACCATGGCATTCCACACAGGGTGATAGCGTGAGACTCTGTCTCAAAAAATAAATAAATAAATACCATATTTCTGCCATTATAACTTACACTGTAAGTCATTTCATTGACAGAGGAGCAGGAGAAAAACAAAAGTAGGAAGCTGTGAGGATATATTTCTCCAATCTGTTCTGCTGCCTCCTCAACCTCCCTGCCTGCCAATGGAGGGAAGGGATGTGCCATGAAGGGCCCAGTTGGAAGGAGGTGACTCACTAGGAAAGCTGAGTAAGCTGAAGAGATCAGGCATCACATGGAATTGCAGACCCAAGGCAGGAGGTGGCCCTGACCGTCAGAGGCCTGTACACAAGTCTGCTCAGACAGCAGGAACGGCAGGAAGCTGAGAGGACCCTGCTCCTCATGAAAGGTGTGGGGAAGAGATAAGGGCTGCCGGGGAAAACACAAGGTTGCGAGGGTTTAAAATAGTGTTACAGACACAGAGAACAAGATTGCCAAGGGACACAAAGGAGAACACGAGAAAGCATTTGGGCCTCAGAGAAATGGGAAGGACATTGGGAACACAGTCTTACAGCAGCTGGGACAATGAGGGGGTGGCACTTGGCTGGTTTAGCTGCACAGTCAGCCCCAAAGCTCTCAGCCTGCATTTTGTGGATCAAATATGCCACTTAAGCACCAGTCCCTAAAGACTTCATAGGGAGCCCCATTAATTTACCTGCTGTAATAACATTACAAAATTGCCCCTAGTAGACTTGTACGAAGCACATCACAGGCACTCTGTCACGCGTCTTCCCAAGCACCCTGTGAGGTCTCACTGTTGTTATTCCACTTTTCAGTCGAGGAAACTCAGGTTCAGAGAGGGGAAGCAACCCACTCAAGATTCCCCAGCCAGAGAGTAGTAGAGCTAGGATTCAGACTCAGGCATATGCCACTTCCATAATCCATGCTGAGGCCCAAGATGACAGCAAGGACTTGGTAGCTTTGCACGTCAGTCTAAGGAATTTGAACTTTATCTTGTAGGCAGTGGGACTCCATTGAAGGTATTTGAGCAGGGGAGTTAGGCTGGCAGCCTTCCAAGGGTGCAATGGACAGGAAGGGTTCAGAGCAGTTGAGGAAGTTTCTGTGCAGAAGTTTCAAGGTGTGGAGATGGGCCAGGAGCAGCAGGAAGGTGGCCAGCACCTCTGTACACACAAACTGCAGACTGAGCAGCTCCCAGCCAACACTTTCTCTACATTCCATCATTGCCTAGTCCTTGATGCCAGCTGAAGTCTGCCCTTGGCATTTAATTTGTATATAAATCCAAGCATATCAAGCCAAGGCCCCAAAGAAAAAAGAAAAATTACTTTTACCTAGTGTGGAGCAATAGATACAATCATAGCTAACTGTCCTGCATTTGGATCTGTGCTCCACTCTCACTAGCTGTGTTACCCCAGGCAAGACACTTAGCCTCTCTGGGCCTCATTCTCTACCTATAAAAAGAAGTAGAGAGCCGTGCCCACCTCAGAATGAGAATGCAGTGACACAGAGAGCAGATGCAGTGACACAGACAGCATTTGTAGCACCTGGTCCAGTCCTGGCCCAGCGTGAGTGCCCAAAGAAGGCAGCTATTTTTGTATGTGTGACCTGTGTGTGCTGGTTGCCCTGGTACAGAGTGTCTGTCCTTTGCTCTCCGTCAAACAGCTGCCATAACCCCCAAGGAATTTGTATTCCCTTCAACTTTGCCATTGCTCAGACATTTAAAATTCATTGATTTTTGTCCTTTCCTCAGAAGACTTCAAGCTCATTTGTAGGACAGTCTTTGTTCCTTGTTTTTGGAAGGGCTGACTGAGTTACAGGGATGGAATCTATTTCTTTTTAATAACTTACATTGCTTTCCTCCCTTATTATAAAAGCAGTAACACGCTCTGCATGGCTCATACCAATAAGCAAAGAAAAACCACTGATAATCCCACCATGCAGAAATAATCACTGCTAGGATTTTAGTTCTTATCCTTCCAACATTTTTTTTTTTTTTTTTTTAGAAAAAGGAATATACACAATGCTTTTCTACAAAAATTGGGATCACACTACACATGCTATTATTACTGTTTATTCAGTTAATAAGACACTGTGAACAATTTCCCTTTTCTCATCTACATCATATTTAATGGCTTACTTGTGTTCTATTGTACTAGACTTTAGCCAGGCAATTCCCTGTTGTACATTTAGGTTGTTTCTAATTATTTGCTATTAAACCACAATGAAGAGCCTCCCGGCTAAATATTTGTCCACATCCATGATTATTTTCTCAAGATAAAATCTTTGAAATAGAATTACTAGGCTTAATTTTTTCACTGACATTGTTGATTGGTCTCTCCACCAGCAGAATTTAAGACAATCATTCCCCATATCTTGCTTATACCAAGTATTACGATAATAATAATAACAATAACAACAATAAAACTTTGTGAGTTTAATAAGCAAAAGCATATCTTGGTTATTTTTATTTTGCAAATCCATTCTTGCAGAGCCCTGAGGAACAGAAGCAGCACATATAAAATGGGCCTGAGAAAGATGTAGACGTGGTAAGGACACTGGTATGGGGGAGCCGAAATTCCCCCAGGATTCTGGAGGGGCTGGGGACAAGCCAGGCTGAAGAGATGCACCCCTCCCTGTTTCCCCCTTTTTGCCCCCTTCCTAGGGTGCAGCTTCCAGTGAATGATGAACAGGGGCTTTAAAGTGTTGACTGCTCCTCCAGCTCAGGACAGCTCTGAAAGCATCTTATTGTCAGAACTCGCCAGGGTCAGCAGAGGTCTTTGTTGAAACTGCATCTGCATCTTGGCCTGACTTCTTCTGCTGGTCCTGTTAGGTCCTGCTTCTTTACTTGCTCAGGTACCAGGTATTTACGCCAAGGGCACTCTTTATTTTTTCTTTCAGAGACGGGGTCTCACTCTGTCATCCAGGCTGAAGTGTAGTGGTATGATTATAGCACACCGTAGCCTTGAACTACTGGGCTCAAGCAAACCTCCTGCCTCAGCCTCCCAAGTAGCTGGGACCATAGGTGGATACCACCACATGTGTATAATTTTTTTTCCTGTAGAGATGGGGGTTTCATTATGTCGTCCAGGCTGGTCTCAAATTCCTGGCCTCAACAGATCCTCCTGCCTCAGCCTCCCAAAGTGCTGGGATTGCTAGCACGAACCACTGTGCCCAGCCAAGGGCACACCTTAGTAAACCTCCTGCACATTCACCCCCAGCTCAGAGTCCACTTCCTAGGAAACACAGCCTGTGAATAGGGAGCATCCTGTGTCTACCCAGAACAAGCTAAAAGTGTGTTGAGTGGACAAGCCTGGAATGTCATGAGGGCTGGACCGTCCTTTCTTTGAGCTGCCAGGCAGCCTTAGAGTGCCAGAAGTTTCCAGGGTAGCCTCTGGCTTGATTATTTCAGCTGGGTGGAGACTTGCCACTGGGAGTTTACTTACTCCCGCAACATCCCTCCCAGATGACAACATCTCTAGAACTAACAAGAATCAGGGCAGCTCTTGTGCAATATCATGGGGGTTATTTTACAAATACAGAAACTGGCTCAGAGAGGGTAAACATCTTGCCTGAGTTTACACAGCCAGTGAGTGGTGGGGCTTGAAGTCTGACTGCACTTTACACTTCACTAGAGCTATTCAGTGGAACTAATAATATGACCTTATGAATTATTGTTCAAATTAAATGACCCATAAAGCACAAAGCACTTAGTACAATGCCTGGTTCATAGTAAGTGGTAGATAAACATTAGCTGCTAAACAGAACCTCCCCTCCCCCCAGGCTTCCCTTTCTTTTAAAAATGAAATCCAAACTCGTAGTGTGGGCTACAAGACCACACAGTGTCTGACCTTCTCTACTGCTCTCTTATTGCCTTCAGTTCAGTGAGGTGGACAAAGTGCTATCCCCAGGGCCTTGGCACATGCTTTTCTCTCTTTTCCCAGAATGCTCTCAATCTTAATCTTCACCTGACTGAGATTTCCATTCAGATCTCAGCTCAAACATCATTTCCATGGAGTTGTTAACGAAAAAACAAAAACAGACAAGAAACCAAGGTTTTTACTTTGGGAAAAGGAGGTCTCTTTCTCACGAAGGGTAGCAGCAAGTTGGGCAGCTATTCCAGCAGATTGGGAAGCAGAGCTCCAGCCAGAAGCCAGGCACCCGACAGGGTGGTCAAATATACATAGTCAACAAACTGCAGGAGAAATCGTGAAAATCACGTACACATAATTGCACTTTCTCTCTCCTATCCCAACATGGCTGGGAACTCAATTTTAAGGCATTTCTGGGGGCCATTCAGTTAGCAGAGGGCTTGAGATTTTATTTATTTTATTTTATTTTTTGTTGTTGTTGCAGTTTGTCCGGGACCGGGTTCAAACCTGCCACCCTCAGTACATGGGGCTGGCACCCTACTCACTGAGCCACAGGTGCCGCCCATGGGATTTTATTTTTAGTTCACAAAATGTTTTCTGACTACTTGCCTTTTCAGAGAGCGTCTTAATGTTATTCTTCAAACGGAGTTACTACCTCTAAATTACTTTGTTTTATTTTATTCATAGCCTTAGCATAAGCTGAAGTTCTTATTTATTTTCTTGTTTACTGTTTCCCCTACTAGAATATAAGCTCCAAGAAGGCAGGGATCTTTCCTGCTCTTCACTATGTGTCCAGGGTCTAGGACAGGGCCAGGCCAAGTAGAGACTCAAAAAAGGTGTTTTGGTTGAATGGATGGGTGGTTGGAAAGCTGGATAGATGAATGGTTTATACAAATTTGGAGAGGTTTTTTACTTGTTTGTTTGTTTGTTTTGAGACAGACTCTCACTCTGTAGCCCTGAGTAAAGTACTGTTGTGTCATCACAGCTCACAAAAACCTCAAACTCTTGGGCTTAAGCAATCCTCTTGCCTCAGCCTCCTGAGTATCTGGGACTACAAGCCACTATACCCAACTAGTTTTTCTTTCTATTTTTGGTAGAGACAGGGTCTTGCTATTGCTCAGTCTGGTCTTAAACTGCTGAGCTCAAGAAATCCACCTCCCGGGCGGTGCCTATGGCTCAAAGAAATAAGGCACCGGCCCCATATGCTGTAGGTGGTGGGTTCAAACCCAGCCCCAGCCAAAAACTGCAAAAAAAAAAAAAGAAAGAAAGAAATCCACCTCCCTTGGTCTGCCAGAGTGCTAGGATGATAGACATGAGCCACTGCCTCACAGCTGGGGAGGTACTTTTGAACAAAGGAAAGAAGCAAGGGGAATAAGACGCTAGCTCAAATAACTTTAGCCAAGGTGATACTGCTTATTCAAACCTATATTAGATGCCAGTTTCTCAGAGAAAGATTGCAGAGATCTTCTGGAACTCATTTTATGAAGTGCCCAAGCATTTAGCTTTTCCTGACTCCTGTGCTGATGTCCTTAAGGACACTTCTAAAAGTAGAGATTGTCCCAGCTCTTGACCATAGGAAATGCCTCAGGTTAAGCTTGGGAGGGAGGAGAACTTTTTTCTAGTAATAAACAGCTTCTTGGTGCCTGTCTGAGGAGGGTGCTAATCTTCACTTTCCCCACCTGCAAGGCAGGCCAGTCGGGGAGCTCTGAGAAGGCCCCGTTCTTATTTGGCAGTGCCACCCAAAGACAAGCCCTCAGGATCTCAGGAAGAGGCTCTTTGTGTTCACTCTCTCTCTGGGCAGCCTTTATTTTTATTCACTCATTCGTTCATGTATTTAAGAGACAGAGTCTCACTCTGTTGCTCAAACTGGCCTCAAGTAATCCTCTCACCATATCCTCGCAAGTACCTAAACTACAGGCGTATGTCACCATACCCAGCTCCCCTTTTAAATCTATTTACCCCACCTTATAAAAATTATATATTTATATATATATATATATATGTATACACATACATATATATATATTTCTCTTTCTTTTTTTTTTTTTTTGAGACAGAGAGCCTCAAGCTGTTGCTCTGGGTAGAATGCCGTGGCATCACAGTTCATAGCAACCTCCAACTCCTGGGCTCAAGCGAGTCTCCGGCCTCCACCTCCCAAGTAGCTGGGACTACAGGTGCCTGCCACAATACCCGGCTATTTTTTGGTTACAGCCATCATTGTTTGGCGGGCCTGTGCTGGATTCGAACCCGCCAACTCAGGTGTATGTGGCTGGCACCTTAGCCACTTTAGCCACAGGCGCGGAGCCTATATATATATATATTTTTTTTTTTTTTTTTTGAGACAGAGTCTCATTTTGCCACCCTCACTAGAATGCTGTAGCATCATAGCTCACAGCAACTTCAAACTCTTGGGCTCAAGTGATCCTCTTGCCTCAATCTCCCAAGTAGCTGGGACTACAGGCACCCATCACAATGCCCACCCAGCTATTTTTCGAGATGGGGCCTCACTCTTGCTCAGGCTGGTCTCAAACTTGTGAGCTCAGGCAATTTACCCACCTCAGCCTCCCAGAGTAAAAATAATATATTCTTGATGTGAAGTTAGGTCTGTCCCTGGAGATGTTATACTTGGCCTGGCTCTTGTATGCCTACATGCATCCTACTCAGTGCTGCTGCGGGTCCTGAACTCCTGATCCCTGCCCCCTCCAATTTGTTGCATCCCACCATTGCTTGAGGCTCAATTCCTACAGGAGACACCAAGTGCCTTCCCATAGGCTTAATCAATAAACTCTGATGTAGAAGAGTGCTCCAAGATGGCAAACTAGAGGCATCTTCCCACCACCCTCTCCCAAGAAATCAGGGAGAAGTGTGACCAGCCACCACCATCTGATGAAACCTCCTGTTCTCAAACAGCATTGTAAAGGCACAGAGTGACAGCATAGGACACCAGGAGTGAAAAATAAGAAGGGACAAAGACAGCATGAGGACCAGGTGAAAGGGAACATGGCAACCCAGGCATAGAACCTGCATGGGGAATCGATAGGGGTTTAGGGCTGCCAGAAAACAGCCACCACCCCTTCATAGCCCCCTGTGAAGGTGAACCAGGGGCCAACCCAATTCCTGGTGGGTCCGTCGCACCATGTAGAGGGTGTGGAGTGGGGCACTCAAGGCTTTCATGTGCACTAATTCTGGCCTTCTAAGGGTGGGGGCTGGAAAGGAAACTGTCTGTCCTGCAGCTTCTTTGGGATGAAGTCAATAATTTATGATCAGGCACTTTCCCCACAGAGTATAGGCAGGTCTGGGCATGATTTTGGGCTATTGGTGGACCAGGCGCCTAAAAAGCATTGGGGTGACTCAGCCTGCCACCCCAATTCAGTAAGCCAAAGGGGTGGCATGGAGATCACTGAGGTGCTGAGTCTACTGATGCCTATGTGGTCCTGGCTCTGTGTGGCTTTCTGAGTTGACCTGCTGTCAGCTGAGTTGACCAGCTGAGGCTGGCTTTGGCTCCACCTTCCAAGCTCTGTCATCCATCTTTGGGCTGATCCCATAGCTCCACCAAGTGGATTAGGGAGCTCCTGCCTCCTCACAGTCCTCCTTTCAATCTCTGGGTCCCATTTGGATCACTGAGGCACAATCCCCACTAAAGCTAAGACACCTAACTCCCTATCTGATTGCAGAACTAGGTTACAACATCCTTGAACATCCGGTGTACCTTCCAGGCCTATGACACCACTCTCCTCCTTGGGTCTTCAAAAACAGGAACAGGAAACTCAGTCCCATTCTCCTTGACAACCAGTTGATGAACTCTAGGCAACATACATGATCTTCATATTCAGAAGTGTCTGTCTCTGCTGATACTAGAGTGCCACCTAGTGTTCTCACTAATTATTTTAACTCTCCAGGATACCTAAGAGGATAATGGGTCATTTTAACCCCAAATCCCAGAGCTAAAGAATGAAGGGAAAGAGGAAAAGAGAGAAGAAAGTATGGAAAGGAAATAAAAAAGAAGAAATCACATATAAAAAGAAACCAGCAAAAAAATCTCTGGCTACACAAAGCACCAGAACATATCAAATCCCCCAAGGGATCACAATGGAGCTACAACAGAAGATTCCAGTTATAAAGAAATTGTAGAAATGACAGAAATGGAATTCTGCTTATGGATGACAAACACAAGAAAGGGAAAGTGGAAAACCAACAAAAAGAAGTACAAAGATGTTCCAAGAAATTAATGAAATGAAAGACAAAGTCTCCAAGGATCTGGACAAAATTTGAAAGGATGAGCTTAAAGAATTGAAGGAGACATTCAGAGAGTTTGAAACTATAGTAGAATTTTTTTTTAAGAGACAGAGTCTCACTTTATCGCCTGAAGTAGAGTGTGGTGGCATCATAGCTCACAGCAACCTCTAACTCCTGGGCTTACGCAATTCTCTTGCCTCAGCCTCCCAAGTAGCTGGGACTATGGCCACCTGCCACAATGCCTGGCTATTTTTTGTTGCAGTTTGGCTGGGGCTGATTTCAAACCCTCCACCCTCAGTATATGGGGCTGGTGCCCTACCCACTGAGCCACAGGTGCCGCCCCTATAGTAGAGATTTTTGACAACAAATTAAACCATGGAGAAGAAAGAATCTCAGAGCTTGAAAACAAGGCGTTAGAGCTAACCTAATCATTTAAAGAGGAGAAAAGAAGAGACTAAAAGCAGAGCAATCTCTTAGAGAGTTATGGGACTATCCAAAGTGGACAAACACACAAATTTTAAGTGTTTCTGAAGAGGACTATCCCAAAAGCATAGAGAATCTAGTGGAAGATTTCCTAAGCATTGCCAAAGATTCAGACATACACCTACTAGATCAGTGGTTCTCAACCTGTGGGTTACGACCCACAGGAACTGTATTAAAGGGTTGTGGCGAGTCCCTGCCAGTGCATTGGTCCTGTCCTGCCTGTTTGGCGCTTCCCTGCCTCTCCCACCAGCCAGGAGCTCCACGCAGTTCAACAAGGGGCCCTCATACGAGCTTTCAGCAAAGGTCAAGAACCAGCTCCTGTCCAAATATGACCCTCAGAAGGAGGCTGAACTCAGGAGCTGGATCGAGGAGCTCACTGGCCTGTCTATAGGCCCTGATTTCCAGAAGGGTTTGAAGGATAGGATTATCTTATGCACACTCATGAACAAGCTGCAGCCAGACTCAGTCCCCAAGATCAACTGCTCCATGCAGAATTGACACCAGTTAGAAAACCTCTCCAACTTCATCAAGGCCATGGTTGACTATGGCATGAACCCTGTGGACCTGTTTGAGACCAACGACTTGTTTGAGAATGGGACCATGACGCAAGTGCAGGTGTCTCTTCTGGCCCTAGCTGGGAAGGCCAAGACAAAAGGGCTACAGACTGCTGTGGACATCGGTGTCAAATACTCAGAGAAGCAGGAACGGAACTTTGATGATACCACCATGAAGGCAGGACAGTGTGTCATTGGGCTGCAGATGGGCACCAACAAATGTGCTAGCCAGTCGGGCATGACAGCATATGGCACAAAAAGGCATCTCTACGATCCTAAGAATCATATCCTGCCTCCCATGGGCCATTCAACCATCAGCCTGCAAATGGGCACAAACAAGTGTGCCAGCCAGGTGGGCGTGACAGCTCCTGGGACCCGGAGGCACATCTATGATATCAAGCTAGGGACTGACAAGTGTGACAACTCCTCCATGTCCCTGCAGATGGGCTATATGCAGTGTGCCAACCAGAGCGGCCAGGTCTTTGGCCTGGGTCGGCGGATATATGATCCCAAGTACTGCCCACAAGGCCCAGCTGCTGATGGAGCTCCACTGGATGCTGACAACTGCCTAGGTTCAGGCGAAGGCCCAGAGTATCCCCCCTGCTACCAGGAGGAGGCCAGCTACTGAGGCACCCATACATGCTGTCTCCCCACATCATCTTATCTGGGTTTTGGAGTTTTTCTGTGTGTTTGCCTTTTTTTTTTTTTTTTAAACATGTGCTGCCAATGGAGGGTTTGTAGGAGTCTGGGTAGGATCAGGTGGCAGATCCCACTTGTCTTGCAGAACTTGTCTTGAGCCACCAGGCTGAAAGGGAAGGGGCCA
The DNA here is from genome assembly GCA_963574355.1 of Loris lydekkerianus. Lineage (NCBI taxonomy): Eukaryota > Metazoa > Chordata > Mammalia > Primates > Lorisidae > Loris > Loris lydekkerianus. Next base: position 94,020 of record CAUYPK010106235.1, read on the forward strand.
TATCCAGATGCATGGGTGTTTGGGTCAGGGCAGGATCCCTGCCAGGGCACATGCAAGAGGTGGACTGAGCCATGTTGGGGAAAAGAGACCTGGGCAGGGAGGAGAAGTGGCCCCAAATGGTTTCCAGTTTCGACTCCTCTTACTTTTTTTTTTTGAGACAGAGTTTCATTTTGTCACCCTTAGTAGACTGCTGTGGTGTCATAGCTCACAGCAACCTCAAACTCTTAGGCTCAAATGATTCTCTTGGCTCAGCTTCCTGAGTAGCTGGGACATGGGCACTCACCACAATGTCCAGCTACTTTTCTTACAGATGGCGTTTCGCTCTTGCTCAGGCTGTTCTTGAACTCCTGAGCTCAGGGACTCCACCTCCCTCGGCCTCCCACAGTGTTAGTATTACAGGTGTGAGCCATCGTGCCCAGCCCTTCTCTTCCCTTTTGCCTACCAGTTTGTGGTTTCTGTGCCTACAGAAGTTTCAGGAAGTTTTTGTTTGTTTGTTTGTTTTTTGAGACAGAGTCTAATTCTGTCAACTTAGGTCACAGCTTGCTACAACCTCAAACTCATAGGTGCAAGTGATCCTCTTGCCTCAGCTTCCCAAGTAGCTAGGTCTATAGGTGTACGCCACCACACCCAGCTAGTTTTTCTGTTTTTAGTAGAGATGAGGTCTCACTCTTGCTCAGGCTAGTCTAGAACTTCTGAGCTCAAGCAATCCCTCACCTCAGCCTCTCAGAGTGCTAGGATTATAAGCATGAACCTCGATGTCCAGCCTAAAAGAAAATATTTTTTCCCTGGGGAATGGGTTAGGGATGGTGGAGGGATGCAGGGAAGGGCGTCCCTTGAGAAAGAGACAAATTATTTTAGGATCCTGCCCAACTGGGTTTCTTTAGGACCCTCGGACCAACAACACTGGTAGCCCAGAGCCCACATGGGAAAACTGAGGCCCATGCATGACTCTGGAGTTCTGAGTGGTTGAGGCAAAGGTAGACCCCCTCCCCGAGCTCGTCCCCACCTCCCCCCATGAGGCCTCAGTAGGTTTTATTTTTTATTTTTTAATTTTTTGTTTTTTGAGACAGAGTCTCACTGTACTGCCCAGGTTAGAGTACCATGGCACCAGCCCAGGTCAAAGCAACCTCAAACTCCTGGGTTCAAGCCATCTTTCTGCTTCAGCCTCTTGGGTAGCTGTAACTTTAGGCACTCATCCCATTAGCCAGTTAATGTTTTCTGGTTTTAGTAGAGACGGGATCTCACTCTTGCTCAATTTGGTCTCTAGCTCCCGAGCTCAAGTAATCCTCCTGCCTCGAATGCTAATCCTCCCAAGAATGCTAGGGTTATAGGCGTGAGCCAGTGTACCTGGCCACCTCCGTAGGTTTAAAGAGTCCCCAGTTCCCTTCTCCCCTTCCTGGGCCTGACCCACCGTACTACTCTGTTTCTTGCCTGTCAGTACTGCCCAGAGATCCCCAGCTGGGCACATGAGATAATGTGAATTACCAACTCTGGACCAAGAGCAATAAAAACTTCTGTGTTTAGAAAAAAAATAAAAATAAAAAAAATAAAGCTGGGACTACAGGTGCCTGCCACAACGCCCGGCTATTAGGAAGGTTGAGAACCACTGCACTAGATGGAAATTGAACCCTGGGATGACTCAATTCAAACAGAGCTTCTCTAGACATATTGTAATTAACCTGGCCAAAGTAAAAATGAATGAGAAAATTCTGTAAGCAGCCAGGCATAAGCAGCAGCTTATCTACAAAGGCAAACCCATCAGGTTAACACCTAACTTCTTGGCTCAATGCCTGTGGCTCAAGCAGCTAAGGCACCAGCCACATACACCTGAGCTGGCGGGTTCGAATCCAGCCCAGGCCCGCCAAACAACAATGACAGCTGCAACTAAAAAATAACTGGGCATTGTAGCGGGCACCTGTAGTCCTAGTTACTTGGGAGGCAGAGGCAAGAGAATTGCTTGAGCCCAGGAGTTGGAGGTTGCTGTGAGCTGTGATGCCACAGCACTCTACCCAGGGTGACAGCTTGAGACTCTGTCTCAAAAAAACAAACAAACAAACAAAAAAAAAAAATCTGACTTCTCAGCAGAAACTTTACAAGCCAAAATAGGGTGGGCCCCTGTCTTCAATCTTCTTAAATAAAACAAATGTCAGTCTAGGATTCTATGTCCTGCAAAACTATGTTTCATATTCAGTGAAGAAATCAAATCTTTTATTGACAAGAAAACACTGAGGAAATTGGTCACTACAAGACTTGCTCTGAAAAAAGTACTCAAGCCTACAGACCAACACAATGGACACCCAGAAAAATAAAGACATCTGGAAACCAAAGCCTAGCTACCATAATGGCTCACATGATAAGACAACAGAGCTCCACACAATAAAACAAACTGAGCTCAAACCTACCTATCAATCTTTTCAATAAATATGAACAGCTTGAATTCCCCTGTTCATATTTATTGAACAGGCTGGCTGATTAGATAAGAAAAAACACAAGCCAAGTATTTTGTCTTCAGAAAACACACCTAACCCTCAAGGACAAATCAACACTCAGAGTGAAGGGTTGGAAAACAATATTTTATGCGAACAGAAACCAAAAGAAAGTGGGAATTGAAATTCTCATCGCAGATACAATTGACTTTAAGGCAAACAAAGTAAAGAAAGACAAATATGGACACTATATACTGAGGGAACAATCAAACAAAACGACATTTCTTTTTTTTTGAGACAGAGTCTCACTGTGTCGCCCTCAGTAAAGTGCTATGGTGTCACAGCTTGCAGCAACCTCCAACTCTTGGGCTTAAGCGATTCTCTTGCCTCAGCCTCCCAAGTAGCTGGGACTACAGGTACCTGCCACAACGCCCGGCTATTTTTTTTGTTGTTGTTGCAGTTGTCATTGTTGTTTACCTGGCCCTGGGCCAGGTTCAAACCTGCCACCCTCAGTGTATATGGCCAGAGCTGTACTCACTGAGCCATGGGTGCCGCCCAAGACATTTCATTTCTTTGAGGTGGTCTCATTCTGTTGCCCAGGGTAGAGTGCCATTGTGTCCTTTTAACACACAGCAACCTTGGACTCCTGAATTCAAGCAATCCTTCTGCCTCAGCTTTATGAGTAGGTGGGACTACAGGTGCCTACCACAGCACCCAACTAATTTTTTTCTATTTTTAGAAGACAGACAGGTTCTTGTTCTTGCTCAGGTTGGTCTTGAACTCTGGAACTCAAGTAATCCTCCCACTTTGACCTCCCAGAGTGCTAGGATTACAGGCATGAGCTACTGCACCTGGCCTAAATATTTGTGCACCCAACTCAAATGCTCTCAGCTTTATAAAGAAAACCCTACTTGGTCTGAACAGTATGAGAAACAACAACATCATGATAGGCAAGGACTTCAACACCTCACTGACGGAACTAGACAGATCCTCCAAGCAGAAACTAAGCAGAGATATGATGAACCTAAATATGTACAACTCCAGAACAACGAGGCTAGAGACATATACAGAACAGTTGATCCTAATACTTCTGAACATAAGTTCTTTTCATCAGCTCATGGATCATTCTCCATGATCTATTATATCCCAGATGATAAATCAAACCTAAATAAATATAAATAAATTATTTATTTATTTATTTATTTATTTATTTATTTATTTATTTTTGTAGAGACAGAGTCTCATTTTATCCTCCTCGGTAGAGTGCCATGGCATCACACAGCTCACAGCAACCTCCAACTCCTGGGCTTATGCGATTCTCTTGCCTCAGTCTCCCGAGTGGCTGGGACTACAGGGGCCCGCCAGAACACCCAGCTATTTTTTGTTGTTGTTGTTGCAATTTGGCTGGGGCAGTGTTTGAACCTGCCACCCTCAGTATATAGGGCCAGTGCCCCACTCGCTGAGCCACAGGCGCCGCCCTGATTTAAAAAAAATTTTTTTTAAATAGAAATTATACCTTGTATCTTTATAGATGATAAAGGAATTAAAGTAGAACTCAATTCCACCTGAAACATCCACACAAAGTCATTGAAACTAAACAACCTATTGCTGAATGATAGCTGGATCAAGGAGGAAATAAAGAAGGAGATAATTAGATTCCTTGAGTAAAATGACAATGAAACCATAAGCTATCAAAATCTGTGGGATATTGCAAAAGCAGTTCTATGAGGGAAATTTATCACATGCCCAGAAATCAGAAAAAGCACAAATCAGCAATCCAGTGAATCATCTCAAGGAACGGGAGTGATCGAATCCCAAGCCCAGCAGAAGAAAAGAAATAACCAGAATTAGATCAGAACTAAATGAAATCAGGAACAAAATAATCATTCAGAAGATTAATGAAACAAAAAGCTGGTTCTTTGAAAAGATGAATAAAATTGATAAACCCTTGGCCAGATTAACCACAAACAGGAAAGTAAGATTTCTAAAAAGCTCTATCGGAAACAAAAAAGGGAAAATAACAACAGAGCCCATAGAAATACAAAATATCATTACTGAAAACTACAAAAATCTCTATGTCCAGAAATTTGAATACATTGAGGAAATGGACAAATACCTGGAATCACACTACCTCCCTAGACTCAAACAAGAAGAAATAGAACTCTTGAACAGACCAATGCTAAGCACCAAAATTGAAACAACGATAAAAAAGCTTTCTACAAAAAGTCCCAGACCAAATGGTTTCACATCATTCTACGAAACCCACAAAGAAGAGCTGGTACCTGTGTTGTAGAATCTGTTCCCAAACGTTGAAAAGGAAAGAACCTTCCCCAGCTCCTTCTATGAAGCAAATATCACCCTGATACCCAAACCAGGAAAGGATACAACAAAAAAGAATATTACAGACCAATATTATTAATGAATATTAATAAATTTTAGCAAACATAATTCAGCTACACATAAAAAAAAATTATCTCATAAAAAAATAATTCATCACAACCAGGTGGGCTTCATCCCAGTGCTTCAAGGCTGGTTGAACATATGCAAATCTATAAACATAATTCACCACATAAACAGAGGTAAAAACAAAACCATATAATCCTCTCAATGGATGCAGAAAAAGCATTTGATAAATTTCAGCATCCTTTTTTGATAAGAACTCTTAAGAAAATTGGGATACATAGGACATTCCTTAAACTGATAGAAGTCATCTATAACAAACCTATAGTCAACATCATATTGAATGGAGATCAACTGAAAGCATTCCTACTTAGAACTGAAAACAGACAAGGATTTCCACTGTCACCACTACTATTCAACATAGGGCTAGAAGTCCTAGCCAATGCAATCAGACAAGAGAAGGACATCAAAGATCCAAATGGGGACAGAGGAGGTCAAACTATGGCTGTTTGCTGATGATATGATCTTACACCTGGAAAATCCCAAGGACTCAACTGCAAAGCTCCTGGAATTGATAAAGAAATACAGCAACATCTAAGGTTATAAAATCAATGTACACAAATCAGTAGCCTTCACATACACCCACAACAGTCACGGTGCGAATCAAACCAAAGACACAGTGCCCTTGACAGTAGCATCAAAGAAAATGAAATACTTTGGAATATATTTAACAAGGATGTGAAGGATCTCTACAGAGAGAACTATGAAATACTGAGAAAAGAAATTGTACAGAATATTAACAGATGGAAAAACAGATCATGCTCATGTCTTGGAAGAATCAACGTTGTTAAAATGTCTATGCTACCACAAGCAGTCTACAGATTTAATGCACTACCCATTAAAATACCAATGTCGAGGGCCAGGTACAGTGGTTCATGCTTGTAATCCTAGCACTCTGGGAGGCCAAGGCAGGTGAATTGCTTGTACTCACAAGTTCAAGGGCAGCCTGAGCAAGAGCGAGACCCCCATCTCTACTAAAGACAGAAAAACTGAGGCAAGAGGATTTCTTGAGCCCAAGAGTTGGAGGTTGCTGTGAGCTATGATGCCATAGCACTCTACCCAGGGCAACAGCTTGAGACTCTGTTTCCAAAAAAAAAAGAAAATTAATTAATTAAATACCAAGGTCATACTTTAAAGACCTTGAAAAAATAATTCTACATTTTGTATGGAATAAGAAAAAAACCCAAAGAGCCAATTCAATTCTATGAAATAAGAAGAAATCTGGAGGCTCGGCACCTGTGGCTCATGGGGCTAAAGCGCCAGCCACATATGAGCTGGCAGGTTTGAATCCACCCTGGTCCCGCCAAACAACGACGGCTGCAACCAATAAATGGCCGGGCATTGTGGCAGGTGCCTGTAGTCCCAGCTACTTGAGAGGCAGAGGCAGGAGAATCGCTTGAGCCCAGGAGTTGGAGGTTGTTGTAAACTGTGATGCCACAGAACTCTACCTAGGGCTACAGCTTGAGGCTCTGTCTTAAAAAAAAGAAGAAGAAAGGCTCAGCGCCTGTGGCTCAAGCGGCTAAGGCTCCAGCCACATACACCTGAGCAGGCGGGTTTGAATCCAGCCCGCGCCCGCCAAACAACAATGACGGCTGCAACCAGGCGTTGTGGCGGGCATCTTAGTCCCAGCAACTTGGGAGGAGGAGACAGGAGACCTCGCTTGAGCCCAGGAGTTGGAGGTTGCTATGAGCTGTGATGCCATAGCACTCTACCCAGGGTGACAGCTTGAGGCTGTCTCAAAAAAAAAAAAAGAACAAATCTGGAGGTATCACTTTATCAGACTTCAGTCCATACTGCAGGTCTATAGTGATCAAAACAGCATGGTATTAGCATAAAAATAGACAGAGCTCTATGTAATAGAACAGAGACTCTGGAGATGAAACCAGCATCAAAAAGCATACAATGGGGGTAAAGAAGCCCTATTCCATAAAAGGTGCTGGGAGAATTGGTTAGCCACGTGTAAAAGACTAAGACTGGACTCATAACCTCTTACCACTTACAAAAATTAACTCACAATGGATAAAAGACTTAAATCTAAGACAAGAAACTGTAAAAACTTTAGAAAAAAGTGTGGGGAAAACTCTTAATCTTATCAGCCTAGGGAAAAAATTTATGAAGAAGACCCCACTGGCAACAGCAGCAATACAATTAAATAAATGGGACCTGATCAAGTTAAAAAGCTTCTACACAGCTAAAGACACAATCAACAAAACAAGGGGACAATGTACAGAATGGAAGAGATATCTGCATGCTATGAATCTGACAAAGGGCTGATAATCAGAATCTACAAAGAACTCAAGCAAATCAACAAGAAAACATTAATCAGGGGCGGCGCCTGTGGCTCAGTGAGTAGGGCGCCGGCCCCATATGCCGAGGGTGGCGGGTTCAAACCTAGCCCCGGCCAAACTGCAAGAAAAAAATAGCCGGGTGTTGTGGCGGGTGCCTAGTCCCAGCTACTCGGGAGTCTGAGGCAAGAGAATCGCTTGAGGCCAAGAGTTGGAGGTTGCTGTGAGCTGTCCATGACACTCGACTGAGGAGAAGAAACTGAGACAGAAAGAAAGGGAGAGAGAGGGAGGGAGGGAAGGGAGGGTGAGTCAACCCCATCAAAAACTGGGCAAGAGACCTGAACAGAAACTTTTCTCATGAAGACAGATGAATGGCTAACAAACATATGAGAAAATGCTCATTGCCCCTAGTCATCAGAGAAATGCAAATCAAAACCACTCTGAGATATCGCCTAACCCCCATGAGAATGGCTCATATCACAAGGCCCAAAAGCGACACATGCTGGGGTAGGTGCACAGGGAAGGGAGCACTCATGCACTGTTGATGAGACTGCAAACTAGTACAGCCTCTGTGGAAAGACATATGGCGATTGCTCAAAGAACTAAAAGTAGACCTGCAACCTCATTACTGCTATCTACCCAAAAGAAAAAAGTCATTTTACCATAAGGACATTTGCACTTGAATGTGTATGGCAACACAATTCACAATTGCAAAGATGTGGAAACAATCCGAGTGCCCTTCAACACATGAATGGATTGATAAACTGTGGTATATGTACACCATGGGATACTAAGCAGCCATAAAAAAGATGGAGATTTCATCTTTTGTAACAACCTGGATGGATTTGGAAAACATTCTCCTAAACAAGAGAATGGAAAAACACAAGAATGGGGGGAAAAGCACCACGTGTATTCAGTGCTTAACTAGAACCAGTAGTTTAACAACTACATGTTCACCTGAGAGAAGAACGCAATTAAATTCAAGTAAGGGGGTGAGGGAAGGAGATGGGTAAATTCCCACCCACCAGGTGCATCACATAGGTTTATTGCACACTTCCTGGGTGAAGGGCATAACTACAACCTGGACTCTGACCTTATAAAAGCAAACTATGAGGCAGGGTGCTGTGACTCATGCTTGTAAGCCTAGCACTCTGGGAGGCTGAGGTGGGTGGATTGCCTGCGCTCAGAAGTTCAAAACCAGCCTGAGCAAAAGTGAGACCCCCTCTCTAAAAAATAGCTGGGTGTTGTGGCAGCCACCTATACTCCCAGGTACTTGGGAAGCAAGAGAATCACTTGATGGCCGGTTGTGGTGGCTCACGCCTGTAATCCTAGCACTCTGGAAGGCCAAGGTGGGCAGATTGCTTGAGTTCATGAGTTCAAGAACAGCCTGAATAAAAGCTAGACCCTGTCTTTACTAAAAATAGAAAAACTAGGTGGCTCCTAAGGCTCAAAGGGGTAGGGCACCGGCCCCATATGCCAGAGGTGGCGGGTTCAAACCCAACCCGGGCCAAAAACCGCAAAAAAAAAAAAAAAAAAAAGAGAGCGAGAGAGAATCACTTGACCTCAAGAGTTTGAGGTTGCTGTGAGCTATGATGCTACAGCACTTTACCAAGGGCGACAAAGTGAAACTCTGTCTCAAAATAACAATAATAATAAATAAAATAAAAGCAAACTATGTAACCCAAATGTACATGTCCCAATGTTAATCTGAAAAAAACCAAAGTGGCAGGGGAACCCCAGAAACCAGTCAATCAGCATTTAAAGTGGGAGCAGTCTTGTGGGACTGAGCCCCCAGTCTGTGGGATCTAACACTGTCACCAGGTAGACAGTATCTGAATTGAATTACAGGACATCCAGTTAGTGTCTGCTGGAGAATTGTTTCTATGGCGTGGAAAGAACTGTCCACTTTCTGAAGTTTTGATAAGTTGAACCTATAAAACAAACTCCCCATCACTTGCATCACTGCCTGAGCTCTTTTGTAGTTCAGGAGCTATTGATGCTTCAGCAATCTGGCCCTTCATACAAGTTCATATTTTGTGTGGCTCTCCTCAGCTTGAACATTAATAAGTTTATATGGTTTTTCTCCTCCTAAATAAATAAATAAAACTCTGATGTTCAGATAGCAGGAAAAAAATAATACATTCCTGATGCGAAAAACTTAGAAATCAGATAAAAATACAACCAAAAAAATAGTCACCCAATGTTAACCACTGTTACCAATCCAGTGTCAGCATTTCCAATTTTTTTCTCTTTCTGTATTTCTTGTGTGAGCATTTGCCTTAACCAATTTTTACCTAATTACTTTCATTTTATGAAAGGTTTTTGGATTAGCAGATCAGTATCTGCTTGTTGTAAAGAAAAAGTAAATCCCACCTTTCAGAGACAAGTGCTTTGAAGAGTTTAGTACACATTCCATGGGATTTAGCGTGCGCATATATCAATGTGTATGTATTTACATAAATGGGAGCAAACTAAACAACTAAACGTACCATTTTGCAACTTCTTTTCCCAGCTTATCTTTCTTTACCATTACACACTGAATCACCTCAGATTTTTAAATGGTACATAGATTTCTATTGTATGAATCTACTTTTGTAGTTAGCCAGGGCGACAGCTTGAGGCTCTCTCTCTCTCTCAAAAAAACAAACAAAAAGAGATTCTCTTGCCTCAGCCTCCCAAGTAGCTGGGACTACAGCACCTGCCACAACGCCTGTCTATTTTTTGTTACAGTTGTTAGCTGTTGTTTAGCTGGCATGGGCCAGGTTCGAACCCACCACAATGCAGCCTCCAACGACTGGGCTCAAGGATCTTCCTGCCTCAGCCTCCTGAGTAGCTGGGCACTAGGACTACAGGTGTGTGCTACCATGCCCAGCTATTTTTTTTTTTTTTTAAGAGACAAGGTTTTGTTATGTTACTCAGACTACATAGCCTCCTTACATGAATACCAATGATATGCTGGGACAAGATTTAGGGCCTATGCCAATAATGTGATTTCTTCTTAACTAATTACTTCTACAAAGACCCTATTTCCAAATAAGGTCACATTTTGAAGTTCTAGGTAGACATGAATTCTGGGTGGACACCATTCAATTCAGTAAAATAGGCAAAACTAAGTTTATTATTATTTTAATATTCAGCTTTTATTGAAAGGAAGCACACATTCACATTAGCCCAGAAATGCAGGTGACAAACAATGGGAAACAACAGAGCATCGTAACTATAAACTAACTTATGGATATGCTTGCTGGTCAGGTTGAGTCTGGGAATGTGTCTTCCCTGAGGCAGGTGATCAAATGAACATGTTCTGATCCCGCGGTCCTCAGCTTGTCATCATGTACTGTAGAATAACATAGAATATATACTCTGTGAGAATGGTCCCTGGTTTATTACCAGCACATTGCCCTCAAATCACTGGGGAAAATGCAACAGAAGTGGCAATCTTCGACCCCTACACTTATCCTCTACAATGTCCTACAATATCCTGTACAATGCAGAGTCTACATGATGCTGAAATCATGCTTTAAAAGTATTAGAATAAGGCTGGATGTGGTGGTTCACGCCTATAATCCTAGCACTATGGGAGGCCGAGGCGGGTGGAACCTTAGCTCAGGAGTTCGAGAGCAGCCCAAGCAAAAGTGAGATCCCATCTCCAAAAGAAATAGCTAGGTGTTATGGCAGGTGCCTGTAGTGTGTGTGCTACCTACTTGGAAGGCTGAGGCAAGAGAATTACTTGAGCTGAGGAGTTTAAGGTTGCTGTGAGCTGTGACACTACAGCACTCATACTGAGTGTGACAAAGTGAGATTCTGTCTAAATAAATAAATACATAAATAAATAGTTAGAATAGCCACTACTTTGGTTCAGGTCTTGATTAGACCCTGTGAGCCTACCTTTGGCAGGTCATGATTTTTCAAGGCCTCAACTTCATCTTCATGAAGGTAAGACTCAGGGTAAACTGGGCAATTTCTAGGGTTTCTCCTACCTCTGAATGATGTCCTGACCTGAACTTTCCATCATCAGAGAAGATTCTGGATGATCTGGCTAAATCATGTCAGGCTATACGCAAAAGATGGCAGGGGGCAAGTCACATAACTTCTTAGGCCAGGCAGCTCCCCAGCTACAAAACAGGACTGATCTAGGCCTGCTCAGCACTCCCTACTCCTCTCCTCTGCAATTCCCAACCACGATGCAGTTTGAATTTTCTTACAGCCATTAGCTCTAACCAGGAGCGTGGCATCAGCCTCTTAGCTAGTATCTCTGCTCTCATTCCCACCAGCTTTCTAATCTAATTGCCCCATAGCTAGCAGAGTGAGATTTTTATAACAAGACAGAGTTTGTTGCTCTTTTGCTTTAGAAAATTGCAATATTGGCTTAGTGCCTGTGGCTCAACAGCTAAGGCGCCAGCCACATACACCTGAGCTGGCGGGTTCAAATCCAGCCCGGACCCACCAAACAACAATGGCTGCAACCAAAAAAATGTAGCTGAGCGTTGTGGCAGGTGCCTATAGTCCCAGCTACTTGGGAGGTGGAGGCAGGAAAATAGCTTGAACCCAGGAATTGGAGTTTGCTATGAGCTGTGATGCCACACCACTCTACCCAGGGGGACAGCTTGAGGCTCTGTCTCAAAAAAAAAAAAGAAAAAGAAAAAGAAAGAAAATTGCAATATTGCTGGGCACAGTGGTTCACACCTACAATCCTAGCAGTAAGGGAGGCCGAGGCAGTTGGATCGCTTCAGTTCAGGAATTCGAGACCAGCCTGAGCAATAGGGAGACCCCATGTTTAGCTAGGCATTGTAGTGGGAACCTGTAGTTCCAGCTACGTGGGAGGTTGAGCCAAGAGAATCACTTGAGCCCAAGAGTTTGAGGTTGCTGTGAGCTATGACACCATAGCACTCTACTGAGAGTGACAAAGTGAGACTCAAGTCTAAACAAAACAAAAAAACCTGTAATATTTACTCACTATAATTTTAGTGTATCTAGTTTATTCACTGTGCCTCTTACCAGGTCCCAAATATTGTTTATCACATTCAGGTTTCAGATGTTCTGTGGCTTTCCTCAACCATACTGTCACTCCTGATTATTCTCTCTCCTTGCACTGGAGTCCCAGGCCCAGTCTATAATTATACAGAATGGCATGTACAGTGTCTCCTCTATGGAAATTCAAGCCCCACATGCTATTTACCAGCAAATGCCCTGCTAGCCTAATGCCTCAAACACAGTGGCCACTCAAATGATTGTTGAATACATGACCAGACTATGCTTCTCAAACTCTTTGTAACATTCCTAATGGTCCAGCCTTCTGGCAGAACCATTTGGTTTTATGGGTCCTTAACATCCATGTCTCTCTGCCCGTAGTTTCCTCCACCTGCCAGGATCTGTGACTGTACTAACTCTTCTGATACTCAAAAAACCCCATGCATTAGGAATTCTTCTATTGTCCCCATTTATAGAAAAGGAAACTGAAGTTCAGCAAGGTCAAGTGCCTCGCTCTTGGTCCACATAGCTAGAACTGGAGTCAGGATTCAAACATACCAAGTATGAACCAAACTCATTGGAGTGGAACTTTGGCAGGAGGCTGTATCCCAGAGAGGTATGGCAGCTTAGAAAAGATACTCAGCAAGTTTAAGGCTAAGTGGAGACTAGACACTGGGGTGGGAAGTGGCTCAAAACCCCCTAGCCAGAGTTTTTTCCCCAACGGAGGTCACGCTGCTTCCCCATAACCAAGATAGCTAGCTCTCCTCTGTGTGATTTAAGAATGAAAAACAGACTGGAGCTGTAGCTCAGTGGGTAGAGCCCTGGCAACAGACACCCAGGCTGGAAGGTTCGAACCCAGCCAGGGCCAGCTAAACGCCAACTGCAACAAAAAAATAGCCAGGCCTTGTGATGGGTGCCTGTAGTCCAACCTACTTGGGAGGCTGAGGCAAAAGAATTGCTTAAGCCCAAGAAATTGAGGTTGCTGTGAGCTGTGATGCCATTGCATTCTAATTCTACCAAGGGCAATATAGTGAGACTGTGTCAAAAAAAAAAAAAAAAAGGAATAAAAAACAATCTCAGTATTGGCCAAAGTTGAAGGAAATCTTCAACTCTGGCTCCTGTTTTGAAAACCAGAATTCTCTGGAAGTTAATGGAAAACACAAAATAACAGAGTCTGCTCTTCAGGTGTTTGCATAGGGCTTTGAAGTGGTCTCAAATAACTGACAGTGAAGATCAGGTAGTTAACAAAGTATGCAATGCAGAAGTAGGTCTCAAGGACAATTTACATTTATTTGCTGATTGACCCTTAATGAACATACTTCAAATACAGCAGAAGTTAGAGTCTGTTTATTAGGTGAAGCCACTTCTTGCCAACGGCTAAAGATGGTCCGTGAAAAAGTAACTTGAACATCATCTTCAAGCTGAGAACCCAGCGCTGGGCAGACATCTGGTGTGTGAACCTGGTCCTTCTGGCCTGGTTGGGAGCCTCTGAGGAACTACTCCTTGTTCTCATACTTGTGCTTGATGTGTTTCCACAGCTTCTGCATTTTAAAGACAAGAGCCACAAACTTTGACCTTTGCTTCTCACATTTTACAACTACTTTCACTGCCCTGGTCTCTCCATGTCCTGATTAAAAACACAGTTGGGGCAGCTCCTGTGGCTCAAAGGAGTAGGGCGCCAGCCCCATATACCAGAGGTGGCGGGTTTAAACCCGACCCCTGCCAAAAACTGCAAAAAACAAACGAACAAACAAAACATACAGTTGAGCTTGGTGCCATAGCACAGTGGTTATGGGGCAGGCCACATGCACTGAGGCTGGCAGGTTTAAACCTGGCCGGGCCAGCTAAACAACGACAACTGCAACAAAAAAATAGCTGGGTGTTGTGGTGGGCGCCTGTAGTCCCAGCTACTTGGAAGGCTGAGGCAAGAGAATCACTTAAGCCCAAGAGGTTGAGGTTGCTGTGAGCTGTGACACCACAGAACTCTACCGAGGGCTACAAAGTGAGCCTCAGTCTCAAAAACAAAAAACATATAGTTGTGAGGCAGTGCCTGTGCTCAGTGCGTAGGGCGCCAGCCACATATACTGAGGCTGGTGGGTTAGAACCTGGCTCTGGCCAGCTAAAAAACAATGACAATTGCAACACAAAAATAGGCAGGCCTTGTGGCAGGCTCCTATAGTCCCAAGTACTTAGGAAGCTGAGGCAAGAGTAGGGCTTAAGCCCAAGAGTTTGAGGTTATTGTTGAGGTCTGACGCCACAGCACTCTACTGAGGGCAAAAACAGTGAGACTCTGTCTCAAAAAAAAAAAAAAAACCCAAAAACAAACCCAAAAAACCATACAGTTGTGGACTGCAAACTGGAAGCAATGCTATGCTTGACACACAATTCTTAACATTAATAAGATACTTTGATGCTTTCCATCACAGTGTGAGTGGAAAGGGATGATTGTTACTTTTTTTTTTTTTTTTTGTAGAGACAGAGTCTCACTTTACCGCCCTCAGATAGAGGTCACAGCTCACAGCAACCTCCAGCTCTTGGGCTTCCACGATTCTCCTGCCTCAGCCTCCTGAGCAGCTGGGACTACAGGCGCCTGCCACAACGCCTGGCTATTTTTTCGTTGCAGTTCAGCCGGGGCTGGGTTTGAACCCGCCACCCTCGGTATATGGGGCCGGTGCCCTACTCACTGAGCCACAGGTGCCACCCGATTGTTACTTTTACAGGAAACTGAAGTAGAGATTGGGGGAACTGCCCCAAAAGATAAATTATTGAGGAACAGAGCCTGGAAGATGTCTCAGTTTTTCAACTCCCAGTTATTCAGGAGGTCTTAAATGCACAGACCCCAAATATTTCACACTGAGTCATTTTTGTATTTCCTTGTTTCTCATTCCTAAAAGCACAGGTAAATGAGTGAGTTATGACAACATACTTAGATGACTTTCCAGGACAATGGGAATGGCCAGTTGAGCCACTTGCAAGAGATGGGACAGTGGCAACACTTTCACATGGGTAGAAGTTTCCTTGGCCACAGGAAGTACAGAATTACTGGACAGAGCCTTCCTGGGCTGTAGATTCAGAAAGCCTCAAGTTACAAAGACAAGTTGAGTTGGTGGAACAGGGCAATCTGTTCAAGGCTTCCCAGTATCACCACAATTTAATGATATAAAGCATACACAGTACCTAGCACAGTGCCTGATACACAGTAAGTCTAAAATCTGTTGTCTATTCCCTACCTTATGCTTGCATTTTCTCCTGAGGAATGTTAACTAAAGGTATTTTTCAGTGGTATCATTTACCAAGCACTGACCTTGCCTATATCTCATAATCCTCACAATAATTCCTTCAGGTTACTACTATTATCTCCATTTCTTAGAAGCAGCTCAGAAGTTAAGAAACTTGCCCAACTTAATGCCACAATAATTAAATGACAAGGACCAGTATTCCTATCCAAGAATCTCTAATTTCATAGTACCCATTCCTAACCATCAATAGCAAACTGCCTGCTTGGGAAGCCCACTGACTTCCTGGTGGTATACCCCTACTAAATCCTTTGCTCTCTTCAGGCTTTAGCTTTTGCTTTGAAAATGGACAGATGGGTATGTGGGGTAGGATGTATCAATACTTAAAACCTCTGCAAGTGGGATCTATTAACCTTGTTTAACATTAATTTTGACCAAAGTACATTACTTAAACAATTTTTAATTCAACTTGTTAATATGTTGTTTGGGATATCGCATCCTCATTTATAAGTGAAATATGTTTGTAATTTCCCCTTTACAATAATATATTCTCTCCAATTTTAACATCAGGTGTACCCAGATGAAGTAGAATGATTTTGAAGTATTTCTTCTTTTTCTATTGTTTATAAGATTTGGCATGATCTGTTTTTTGAAATTACCTTTTATTTTTATTTGTAAATATTAGTTGTCTATTTTTTGAGACTTAAAAAAAAAAAAAGTTAACTGATGACTCCATACTGAATCTCGGAGTCAAAGCATTCTATAATAGACATACTCCTATTTGACAATGTGAATGTTACTTTCTTTGCATTATTATTATTATCATTAATGCTTAATATTTCGATGCAGCAATTCTCTGATTTCTTTTCTGAATATGTTTATGTTCGTTCTTTACAAGGTTTTTGTTTCTAGTCCTTATCTTAAACATTGTTATTGTTATTAAATTTTAAGCCTCTTTAATTTTGTGAAGGCAAAAAATGGAAACCTAATCAACGCATGTACATGTAAAATAAATAAATAAAAAAAAACTCAAAAACCTCGTTTAACATTTTAGGAGTCACACCAGGTCGAGAGGACAGACGGCAGTCTGGAGACAAAAGATGCCCACGGTTTACCCCCTTCCTGGTAAAGACAGTCTCGTCCCATCTCCACTCCCACTGTCACCCCTCAGGCGGCCCCAAGGTCAGAGACCGCCCAGACCCTCACCCCCTCGTTGATGTGCTCGTAGATCGCGTCAGCCCCTTGATCGAAGGCACGTTCGAAGAATAGGGCGCCTATGGCGATGGTGAGAGCGAAGGTGGAAGTCCTGCGGAACAGCAGGGAATACAACCTCGCAGTAAACGTCTGGGCCGCCATCTTTCTTCACTGAAGAACGCGTGCGACCGCGCCTGCGCCAAGGCCGGCCGCGCGCTCCCGAGGCCCTCGCGCGCAACACTTTACGGGATTTGTAGTTCCTTTGAATCTCGGCGCTCGTCGTTTTGAATAATGGAGAGGGGCTGATCTCTGAAGTAGAAAAAAAATTCATCATACTCAGATCAGGACATACAAATAATTCGACAAGACTTGCTACTCGATTTTTCTTCTCAGTTATTTCTGGCTGTTTGACTACTTCGAACTACAACCCCCAGAAGCCCTCGCGCCTCCTCCACCTCCCCCCGCCCTGTCTCGGCTTCGATTCCTAAGGCTTTCTGGGAAGGGTAAAGGGGACCTCATACCCAGGAACGGACTACAGATCCCAGCAAGTAGCGCGCGACACAGAGCTTGCGGGAGGAGGAGCCCAGAGCTGTCCAGCCCCGCGGAGCCAGGTACCTTCTTTGGCCGGACGTTAAGAGGCCAGTCTTAGTCTCTTTTCCCTCCACGAGAAGATTTGGATTCTTCCTTCTAAGTTCCAGTGCCTGGTGGCGAGATGTACCATTTCTTGGGGATGGGGAGTGGATAGAGGAGCGAGGGGATCTGGGATCCCGGGACCCTGGCTTGTCTTTCTTCCTGGTCTCCTCTACCTGCTCCAAGTCCAGGCCAAGAGTTGGCGCCTGTGGCAAAAAGCTGGCCTCAGGGAAAAGGACGGTTCTTCCCACGCTTCTTCATCCTCTCACCTTTGGGTTTCGCAGCGGAGAAACCTGATCTGGAAGACAGGAGACCTAGTACTACTCATTTCTTTTCAGGAATAGAAGTAGCAAGGGCTTTGCGCTGGGGACCCCGCGGTGAACAAGTCCCTGCCCTCAAGGAGCAATCAATCTGTGTGTGGGCGAGTGGGAAGGTGCAGTAGGACAAACAAGTAGTACTTTGAAAAAGGGAGGACAGGTTGGATGACTGCACTGAGGGTGACACTTGTTTAAGTAGAGACCTGAATGAACATTAGCTGGTCAAACTGGACAACGTTGGTCCGGAGGTCTTGAGGTGGCCATAGTCCTGGGATATTTGAGAGAAGGAAGTAGAGTGGATTATGGTCATCAAGTAAGGTCTGGCCTTGTGACCCCTGGTAAGGATGCTTATTTTTTCTAACTGCACTAGGAAACCACTGAAGAGTTTTAAATGTGGCAAGATATAATTAACATTTTAATGTCATCATTCTGATTGCATTTTGGAGAATGGACTGTGATGGATCAGTTGAGGATGGATGGTTATTTTTATTTTATTTTATTTATTTATTTTAGAGACAGAATCTCACTTTGTCACCCTTGGTACCTAGCTGGGACTACAGGCATCCATCACAACACTTGGCTATTTTTAGAGACAGGGTCTCACTCTGGCCCAGGCTGGTCTCTGCAATCTGTGAGCTTAGGCAATCCACCCCCCTCACCTTGGCCTCCCAGAGTGATAGGATTTAAGGTGTGAGCCACCCGGGGAAGTATGGTAATTTAGATTAGGATGTGGATAAGTGATCAGATTTTTTTGTTTTGTTTTTAATTTTTTTATAGAGTCAGAGTCTGACTTTACCACCCTGGGTAAAGTGCTATGGTGTCACACAGCTCACAGCAACCTCAAACTCTTGGGCTTAAGCAATTCTCTTGCCTCTGCCTCCTGAGTAGCTGGGACTATAGGCGCGCCACAGCGCCCAGCTGTTTTTTGTTGCAATTTCACCAGGGCCAGGTTTGAACCCTCGCTATATGAGGCCGGCACACAGATGCTGCCTGAGTCTCACTATGTCATCCTCTGTAGAGAGCTGTGGTGTCACAGCTCACAGCAACCTACAACTCTTGGGCTTAAGCAATTCTCTTGCCTCAGCCTCCCATGTAGCTGGGACTACTGGCTCCCGCCACAATACCAGGCTATTTTTTATTGTTGTTGTTGTTGCTGTTGTAGATGTCATTGTTGTTTGGCAGGCCCAGGCAGGGTTTGAGCTGACAGCCCTGGTGTATGTAGCTGGCGCCCAAACTGCTGAGCTACAGCCGAGCCAAGTGATCAGATTTGAGATGTATTCTGGGAGATAAGACAAACAGAACCAGCTAGCAGATGAATGCAGAGTGTGCAGGAAAAAGTAATTAAGGACATCTAAGTTTTGACCTCAAAAACTTAAAATCAACCAGGAATAATCCTAAATTCTGATTTAGCCACATTCAGTTGTCTAAGCTACCCCTTACACATCAAGTGGAGATAATGTCCTGAGGCAAATGAGGATGTGGGTCTGAAGTTTAGAAGCCCAGCTCTGATAGGGATCAGGATAGGGATGGCATTCAAGCTGAGGGACTGGATTCTAGGCCTAACTCTGCCTCTCTGTGTGACCTTGATCAGACTCCCACTGTCTGGGCCATATTTTAATTTACCTGTAAAGAGTAACAGTAATATCTGATTAGGGGACCAGAAGGAAAAATGTGAAATGCTCTACATCCATTATGAATTATCCTTTTACTACTTGCAAAGCATCTTGGTAGCCTCTTAGGACAGGAAGTTGTGAGACTTCAGGGAAAAACTGCTTAGGTTTTGCTAATCATTCCCAACAAATCTGGCTGATGGGAAGTTCAGAGAGGAAGAATCATTTTAGGTGGGATGAGTAGAGAAGAGCACAAGGGATTAAAGGGGTGGCTTGTTTTGTTTTTTTATCTTTTCAATCAATTCTCATGGGCAAGGTGGATCATGCCTATAATCCTAGCACTTTGGAAGGCTGAGATGGAAGGATCGCTTGAGGCCTGGAGTTTGAGGTTGCAGTGAGCTGTGATAACACCACTCACTGTAGCCTACAACCAGACCCTGTTTCAAAAAAAAAAAAAAAAAAAAGTCGTTTTAGACTAACAACTTTAAAAACTTAGTTTTCTTAAGCCATCAATTTCAACATAGAAATTGTTACTATATATATATACACATCTAGGAAAATGGGAAAAATGACCTTTTCCTTGATTAATGTTTGAACTCAATTGTAAATTCTTTTAAACATTCAACCCTATTTACAGTTTAATTACATTCCCTAATACATTTTAACTCCATTTATAAATTTAATGTATTTGATTTTCTTTTTAAATGCTTCAGATGCATAACCTAACAAGCATAATTTCCCCAAAACACTTAAACAGTTGCCAGAAAATCTAATCAATTAAACTTACAAACATAATTTCAAGGGTTTTTATTTTATGGAGATGGAGTCTCACTGTCACCCAGGCTAGAGTGCTATGGGTGTCAGCATAACTCACAGCAACCTCAGACTCCTGGGCTTAAGCCATCCTCCTGCCTTAGCCTCCCAAGTAGCTGGAACTACGGGTGTCAGCCATGATCCCTGGCTAATTTTTCTATTTTTGTAAAGGTGAGGTCTTGCACTTTCTCAGGTTGGTCTTGAACTCCTAAGCTGAAGCGATACTCCTGCCTCAGCTTCCCAGAGTGCTAGGATTACAGGTGTGAGCCACCGCCCCCAACCAAAACAAGAGTATAAATTCAAGTTTTTATAAACAATTGTTTTTATGTCAGTGGCTCTCAGTCTGGAGGACTGGAAAAAGCAAAAACAAGTATGAGAGATACTCCATAACTTTCACGGTACCCCAGGTGATTATAATATGCTGTCCATATATATATGTATATATATTTTTTTTCAGTTTTTGGTTTGGGCCAGGTTTGAACCCACCACTTCCGCTATATGGGGCCGGCATCCTACTCCTTGGGCCACAGGTGTCACCCTATGCTGTCCATATTTCTAACCATTGCTAACCTCTCAACCTAAAATGACAACTCTAATATCAATTACTGACACATATTTTGTTAATTACTAACTATATATTCTGTTTATTTATTTTTAGAGTGAGAGTCTCACTCTGTTGTCCAGACTGGAGTGCAGTGGCAATCATAGTTTACTGCAAACTCCAACTCCTGGGCTTAAGTGAACTTCCTGCTTAAGTCTCCCAATAGTTAGAACTATAGGGATACATGGGTGGTGCCTGTGGCTCAGTGAGTAGGGCACCAGCCCCATATACCAAGGGTGGCCGGTTGAAACCCAGCCCTGACCGAACTGCAACCAAAAAATAGCTGGGCATTGTGGCGGGCACCTGTAGTCCCAGCTGCTCCGGAGGCTGAGGCAGGAGAATCGCGGAAGCCCAAGAGCTGGAGGTTGCTGTGAGTCCTGTGACATTACGGCACTCTACAGAGGGTCTCTACAAAAAAAAAAAAAGAAAAAAGAAAGAAAGAAAGAACTATAGGGATACACCACCTTTCCCAGTTAATTTTTTTTATTTTTTATAGAGACGGGGTCTCACTGTGTTGACCAGGCTGGTCTTGAACTCCTAGCCTCAAGTGATCCTCCCATCTTGGCCTCCCAAAGTGCTGGGATTACAGATGTGAGCCACTTACCCGGCCTAACTATATATTTTAATTTATATTTTAAATTGGAATCACAATGCTTAACTGACAGTTACTCACAATAACAAATTCTTCCAATGTTATAGATGCTTTTAAATAACAATTATTAAACATAGGACAGGAGCATTAATACAGTGAGTTTGATTTGCTTTTCATCTCTGTTTTCAATTCTAAACTTCGTGGAGTGTGGCAAGACACTTAGTAAGAAATAGTTTTTTCCACTCTAATGAACTGTGCTTAACATCAAGCTGGGGTTCAGCAAGCTGGGGTTATTTATGATTGGGTTGATTTCTGACTGAAACATGAATCCAGGGAGTTATGTCTACCTGGAGTGACTGTCCCCAGCAGAGGCTGCCTTTGGAATTCAGGGGGAAGTTCATTTCTCCAGGATTTGGTTTCTTAATGGGTACTTACTAGGGGATATTAGTATCCTTGTTTAAAATGAAGATTTCTGAGTTCCCTTCCAGATCTATTAAGTCAGGATTTCTGGTTATCTGACCCAGGAAACTTCTTTCTTTTCTTACTTTTTCCTTTCCTTTTTTTTTTTTTTCTTTCTTTCTTTCTTTCTTTCTTTTTTTTTGTTTGTTTGTTTGTTACTCTTTTATCTTTTGTTGTTATTTTTGTTTTTGTGAAACTTCAAATTTTTTTTTTTTTTTGAGACAGAGTCTCACTTTGTCACCCTTGGAAGAGTGTGGTGGCGTCACAGCTCCCAGCAACCTCAGACTCCTGGGTTTAAGCGATTCTCTTGCCTCAGCCTCCCAGGTAGCTGGGACTACAGGTGCCTGCCACAATGCCCGGCTATATTTTTGTTGTAGTTGTCATTGTTGTTTGGCAGGCTCAGGCTAGGTTCCAAGCTGCCAGCTTTGGTATATGTGGCCAGCCAGCGCCCTAACCACTGAACTACAGGTGTGAGCCAAGACTTCATTTTTTTTTTTTTTTTTCCTGAGACAGTCTCAAAGCTCTGCTGCCCTGGGTAGAGTGCTGTGGCATCACAGTTCACAGAAACCTCAAACTCTTGGGCTAAGCCATTCTCTTGCCTCAGCCTCCCAAGTAACTGGGAATACAGGCGCCTCCCACAATGCCCTGCTATTGTTTTTTTTTTTGCTGTAGTTGTCATTGTTTGGCAGGCCTGGGCTGGATTCGAACCTGCCAGCTCCAGTGTATGTGGCTGGTGCTCTAGCCACTGAGCTACAGGCACCAAGCCCAAAACTTCATTTTTAATAAGTTTCCCATAGAAACCTTTCCATTGGAAGCCATGGACAAGTTTGAGCAAGGGTGACTTAAAGAGGGTAAATCCTGATGCTGCCTAGGATGTGGCAAAGTGAAAAGGTGAGCTGGTGAACTGGCATCCAGATGTGAGGGGTTGTGATCTGGCTTGGGCAGCAATGATAGGGACAGAGGGTCAGATGGTATTTGGAGATTAGACTGGGGAGAGAAGAAAGGGGGAGCCAGAGGCAGTTCTGAGTCTAAGTATCTGGTTCAGGAGACTCATTCAGACTATTTTTACCTTTACTATTTGGAAACTCTGGCCTCCTGATACCAGTAACTGTCTGATGAGAAACTCTAGCCCTCAATCCCTGGAGCTCAGCCGACATTCACTCGGCCTTGGGATATGCTAAACCATGGCTGATTGGAATCAGGGTTTGCCTTGTCAGTCTTTAGTTAGGGACTGGAAGAAATGTCTATTCTCTCCCTTTGAACCACCAACCCTTCCAGGAGAACCTGGTCCCTACAACCCTCCATGGCAGCTCCTGAGGGAGAAGAAATAGGAGTCATCCCTGCCTGAAAAGTTTCCCACTCTTTTGAAGGGATTTTTTTTTTTTTTTGAGAAAAGTTTAAAAATAATGTATGATAAATGCAGAAACTGAGAAAAATAGAAAAACACAAAATGAAAAAAAAATCTGCACCTAATCCTATTATCACACATGACTACAGTAAATATTTATGTCTGCTCTAATTGTTGTGTGTGTTCAGAGAGGAGAACTCTTTCACCTTGAAAAACTGGTATCATATTGTACATTGTGTTGTGATAACGAGCTATTTTTTCTTTTTCTTTTTTTTTTTTGAGACAGAGTCTCAAGCTGCTGCCCTGGGTAGAGTGCTGTAGCATCACAGCTCACAGCAACCTCAAACTCTTGGGCTTAAGCGATTCTCTTGCCTCAGCCTCCCAAGTAACTGGGACTACAGGTGCCCACCACAAGACCCAGCTATTTTTGATTGTAGTTGTCTTTGTTGTTTGGCAGGCCTGGACTGGATTCAAACCTGCCAGCTCTGGTGTATGTGACTGGTACCCTAACTGCTGAGCTACAGGCGTCAAGCCATGAGCCTTTTTTTTCATTTAGCAATCTACAGCAGTGGTTCTCAATCTGTGGGTCTCGACCCACAGGAACTGCATTAAAAGGCCGCAGCATTAGGAAGGTTGAGAACCACTGATCTAGAGTGATCATCTGATTGAAGTGACAGAAGAGTATCCTTTGATTTGTTTTTTGATTCTATTGAACTGGTGTCCCTCACACCTGCTCTTGCTCCTGGCCAACTGAGGGCTGTCTCTGTCTGCAGATTTTTCAGGGGGATTAGATGAGGATTACAATACAACCAACCTCACAGGCTTTGTGCATCATGTCATTGATCCCCTACTCCACATAGGACTCTGAGCAGCATGCCTGGTGTGTAGTGAGCAGTTTGATAACTGTCACCTTGCTTACGTTGGACATGGAGATCTCAGTTTTTGGATAAGCTACATTGCAGTTACCATGTGGTATCTAGATCTTTGTGGTTATCTCTGATCCTCTCCTTGGAGGAATTCTCTGTTGGATGCATGTGTCCCTCTTTGGTGCCCTTGGCCCAAAATTTGATACTTAGTACTGATACTGGGCTGGGGTGCATATCTATTGCTGCCCCCAGCAGAGACTCAGGGTGCCTTCTTGTGAGTACAGGGTCTCTGTGTCGTGAGACATGAACCCCAGTCTAGCAGAGAGGAAGTACTTGGCATATGTTTGGAAAGGGAACCAGCTGTGGAGCCTTAGGGTTGTGCATGTGAGAGGAAGGACCTCTTCTGACTGGAGTCAGGAATATTTAGGATATGGGGCATTTAGTACAGACTGGTGAAGTGATTTTACCTTTTTATTCATGTATTCCCCCGTATTAGTTACTTATTGCTGCCTAACAAATTACCTCAACACTTTTATTATCTCATTATTTTCTCATATTGTTTCGGAGGGTCAGGAATTTGGGAGTGGCTTAGCTGGTTGATTCTGGCTTGGAGTCTCTCAGGAGGGTGCAGTCATCTGAAGACTTAACTGGTGCTGGAGGGTTTGCTTCTAAGCTTGCTCATGTGGCTAGCAGCAAGGGGTCTCAGTTGCTGGCTGTATGGGACTCATCATAGGGCTGCTCATAGCACAGTGTCTGGCATCCCTCGGGCCAAGTGGTCAGAGAGAGACACCAAGATGGAAGCCGCAGTGTCTTTTACAGCTTGATCTTGGAAATGACATACTATCACCTCTGCTGTATTCTGTCAGTCACACAGACCAGCCCTGACACAGCTTGTGAGAGAATTATACAAGGTGCAAAACTCAGGAGGTAGGATTGCTGGTTGCCACATCCTCAGATGTTTGTGGAGCACCCTTGGCATTCCAGGCGCTGTGCTAAGCACCTAGCATGCATGATCTCAGAGGAATCTTAGTGTTATTACCCTCATAGTCCAGAGGAAGCTCAGAGGTTTGCTAGAAGTTAACACAGCCTGAGAGTGGCGGGGGAGGATTCAGACTGATGATTAGAGTATTGTAGTTAAGGAAAAACAATGTCAGAGGATTGACTTGAGCAGTCTGTATGGCTTTGGGCAAGCTCTGGTCCACTCTGTTCTTCTGCCTCTCATTTGCTTAGATTAGCATTCCTCTGCGGACTCTGAATCCAGACCTCCTTAGACCCTGGCCCCATCTCAGTCCTGCCCAGTTAGAAATCGCTGTGGGTAAAGCCCCCACTGCCTTGGACTGCTGGGAAGGAGATGATGTGCCTCTCCCCAAAATGGGACAGGAGGCAAACACATGAATGAGGTCTGCATGAGACGATGTGGAGCTGCCACAAAGCACTGGGGCATCTGAAGGATACCCCTGACATATGGGAGACATCTGGACTTCTTTGGTGCTTCTGTTGGAGCTGGGTCTTGAGTGGACAATCTGCAGGCCCCTTACAGGGCAGTTCTGATGCCATCTACTCCAACTGGCAGGCATATGTGGCACTGGGACATTGCCAGGCTCCTAGTGGGCATGCAATAAAGCTGTCCTCTGGCAATGGTTTACTGTTTACCTGGGTCTGGTGGTGCCATAATTAGAAGAAGTGACAGGTGAGCTTTGAGTGCAGCCTGTGGTGAGCACAGGTCCAGGGTAATTACAGTGTGCATCCTAGCCCTTGGCCAAATGCCGGGCTATTGGCTTGTTTTAGCCTGGTGCCAAAGCCAGCTCTGTACCTGAGTTATGCACATGAAAGGAGCAAGAATTTTTTTTTTTTTTTTTTTTTGAGACAGAGTCTCACTGTCACCCTTGGTAGAGTGCTGTGGCATCACAACTCACAGCAACCTCAAACTCTTGGGCTTAAGCTATTCTCTTGCCTCAGCCTCCCAAGTAGCTGGGACTACAGGCACCTGCCACAGTGCCCAGCTATTTTGGTGTTGTTGTTGTTGTTGTTGTTGCAGTTGTCATAGTTGTTTAGCTAGCCCGGGCTGGGTTTGAACCCGCCAGCCTGGGTGTATGTAGCTGGCACTGTAACCACTGTGCTATGGGCACCGATCCAGAAGCAAGAATATTGATAAAGTGCGAGCATCTGCCCGCAATAGCCTCATGGTGGGCAGTAGGCTGGGGAGAGAATGGCTCTGGGTCAGCTTGAATGAATGGCAGCTCAGCTGTGCCTTGGCTGCGGAGCCTTGGACTCCTGGCTTTACAAGGTCATGGTGAAGACCCCACAAGAAAACATGTGATGGTTCCTAGCACCCTGGCCCACCTGCAACATTTAGGATGATGATACATTATTGCTATGGTGTTAAGTGTTATTATGGTCACTGATACAAACAATAATTGTTATGATTATTGTTAGTGTCTTTCCCAGCCTTGGCTATGAGCAAATTTGGAGTCAATATTTCCAAGCCTGTTTCCTCTTCTGTAAAATGGGCACCTTGGTACCTACTCAGAGGGTCTCCGGGAGGATTAAATAAAGGAATGAAAGCTAAGCACCCAGCACACGGGAGTTCAATCTGAAGCTCTCACCCCTCACCCCCACCCAACTCTTATTACTTCCCTCTTCATCCCACAGTGTCTTGAGCCCAAAGGACTAAAGTCAGGTGCCACAAGGCAGCAGGTGAAGTGCAAATGTCTTAGAATGGGGTTGCACTGGGATCCAAGCAGCTGTCAGGCCAGGGCCCTATGCATTCATCCTCACACAGCTGTGGGCACAGAAGTATGCCAAGCCCTGTCCCAGGTGCCAGGTCATAGCAGTTGGGGGTCAGACAGAATTTTCTGCCCTTCTGGACCTGTGCTCTAGTAAGGAACAGTGCATGTTATAATAAAAGGCAGATGTGCCTATGGCATTGACCTTGACTGTAGCTTTAAATTGTGTTCACTAAGAGAGTGAGGGAGTGGACCACCTAGGTCAGTGGTTCTCAACCTTCCTAATGCCGCAACCCTTTAATATAGTTCCTCATGTTGTGGTGACCCCCAACCATAAAATTATTTTCGTTTCTACTTCATAACTGTAATGTTGCTACTGTTATGAATTGTAATATAAATATCTGATATGCAGGATGGTCTTAAGCAATCCCTGTGAAAGGGTCATTCAACCCCCAAAGAGGTCACGACCCAGAAGTTGAGAACCACTGACCTGGGTGATGATAGTAACCACAGTAACAGCCTTCATTTTTTGAGTGCTAATTGTACACTAAGCACCTTAATGTGCTACGATCTCGACAGATCTTCGGTAAATCCTTGTTTTATAATGAAGCGTAGGCTCAGGGAGATGAAATACCTGGCTAGAGGTCAACTAGCTTCTAAGTGGCAGAGCTGGAATTCCAATTCAGACCTGTGTGACCCACGGGATTGTCCCACTAGCCCTGCCCGCTGCCCCTTGGCTACCAGGAGCCAGCACTCTGACCTGGCAAAGCTCTGAGGAGCCAGCAGATGCCATTGCAGCCATGGATCTGGTCCCTGGGAGTGAATGGGTGGTGCTGCCTGTGTTTTTTAGAGGGGAATGGGGCTGGGTAGTTTTGTGTTCTGGACAGGGCCTCATTCACGCTGCTGAGCACGCCACCTTAGAGGATGAGTCACAGCAGAGAGGGCCAGCTTAGTCAGCACCCATGGTGGTGTCTGGGCACTGTCTAGAGACACTCTACCTCCCCCGCCCCTTCCCTTGACTGTGGCACCCCTGACTCAGGGCTGCCAATTGTGGTGATGCAAGTTGTGCCTTGTGCAAGGACACCTGGCTGAGGGTGAATTGGAACTGAAATCTAGCCAGCATTCTTAGCTTGCCAAGTTATGTGTTTTGCATCTGTCAGAGGATTCTAGGCTATACCTTGTCCTAATGGGCACAAAGGCACCAGAGCAGGAGGCAGGTGGGCTGGAAGCATCAGAAGTTTACACATGGGCAAGGTCACCTTACTGAAGCCCGGTAGTGGAGGCTTAGGCACATGCCTGTGGAGACAGACCTGTGAGGTAGGCAGGATGTATGGGCCCCTGACATCATCCTGACAGTGGGGGCTCTGCAGAGCTCCAGTACAGAGCCATGCCCACCTCTGCCTCTGTGCTGTGAACTTTGGGCATCTTACTTCCCCTCTCCTGGCCTCACTTTCCTCATCTGTAATATGGACCAGCTGACCCCAGAGGTCACCTTGGCACTGGCATTCTGTTCTTGTCCGAGCCTCTATTTTTCAGAGGACAGTAAAAATGGTGATAACAGTATCTTGAGGGCCTCCTATGGGCCAGACTCTGTACTAAGTGAGTGTGAGTGATCTGATTCTCACAGCAACCTCTGAAGTGGGCACTGTTATTATCCCATTTCACAGCAGGAAACTATGGCCCCAGAAAAGTTAGGAAGCAGTAGCACCTGGATTTAAACCCTGACATCTGACTTCAGAGCCCAGCTCTTAACTCTTTCTCCACACAGCCTCCCTAGGCACATAAACGAAGTGATTGCAGGTCTGGTGCTTGTGCTGTCCCCAGGTTGAGTGTCCTCCTCTTGGAAATTGGACCTGAATCACAGGGCAAAATGTTCAGAGAGGGGCCCACTCCTTCTGTGTGCAGTGAGGGACTAGGCTGCCTGCCGTTCTCCTGGCAGAGCCTGAGTATATGTCTGTGACAGGTGGGTGGAAGGCATTGTCCTGGCTAACTCTCACAGGCATCTCTCATCTGATCATCAGATATCAGAACTAGAGAGGCCCTTAGAGGTCACCTGGTCCTGTCACTTCACATGTGGGGAAACTGGAGCCCAGAGAGGGCAAGGGATTCACAAGATCACCTGGCAGTTCTGGGACTAGAATTTGGGGTCCTGTTGGTCCACCCAAGATAGCCAAACCCCCAAGAGGGATGGGCAGCAGAAGTCATGGGCAGGCGATTGTAGGTTGACAAGGGGAGGACATGAATGGAACTTCTGGCATTTGTGAAAGAGGAGAAAACACACACACACACATAGAGTTCACCAAGAGGCTCATCATTTGGCTCAGAGTGTGGCTAGGCAGGAAGCAGAGGGACATTTGGTCAGATTTCCTGGTAGGCTGATGTTTGGGACTATTAGCACAGCAGTGTGCATACAGGCTTTCCCAGCAGACCTGAGGCCCATGCAATTTGAGACCTGCTCTGCCCTTCCTGTGTGTGTGAGCAGGAGTACCTCACAGCACCTCTTTGAGCCTCAGCTTCCCATTGGGAGGTGTGATTATAATATGTGTATGCATTTCTTGGGGCTCAAAGGGGCTAGCATGGTCCCCAGGGTGTATGAGTGATGATAGAAAGCTGTCATCACTGTGATTTGTTGGAAGGAGACTTTCCTTCGGTGGGCTCTAGAACCTTGCTGCCAAGATTCTAAACCCAACTCAGCTGCTTTTTAGGACATGACCTTGAGTAAATCACTTCACTTCTTAGAACTTCAGTGCCCTTATCTGGAAAGCCTTATGAGGCCCTACCCCACAGGTTGTCCTGTGATGCACAGAAAGCTTTTAGCCTGGTACAGTCACATAGTAGGTGCTCAGTAAGCCACTAGCTCTGATAATAGCCTGTGCTATGTATTTGTTGAGCACTTGCTCAGTGCCAGACATTATTATTGTTGTTTTTACCATCTGCATTAGCAGACTTCTATGCACCACTCCCCAGTTAATCAGTGGCCATTAGGCCCCGCCACCTTCCATTCCCACAGTGAAAGTAGAGACCTGGAGGGGGGAAGTGACTTGCCCAAGGTCACATAGCCGACTGCTTGGCTGCTCGATGCCTATGTGTGTTTGTCCAGCTGAGTCTGCAGCAGAGCCACTGTACCGTTTCGGTCTCCCCAAGAGACAACCTCCTCTGCCCCTCCCTTCCCCAGAGCCAGCAGCTCCTTGGAGCTTCAAGCTTCATGAATGGCTTGGTTTAGCAATCAGCCGTTAAACATTCATCTCTTACGATTTCAATCCAATTCCTATAAGTTCATTGGCAAGACGGGGTGCTGCCAAATTTAATATATCAAGTCTGCGTGTCTGGGATGCAGTTTCTCAGCAGTAATGGGAGAAGAGAGGTTTTATATGTTTTCATTTTGAATGACCGTTCCTGATCCCATTACAGCCCCTGAGTTAATGGCTGCTGTCCCTGTCTGCCGCAAGAGCAGCTTTCTCCATCAACCTGCTTGGCTGCAGGGACTGTTCAGGAGGCTTGCTCAGCTTCATATCTCTCCCCAGTCTCTTCCTCCTGAGGTGCGTTCCCCTGCCCGTCTGCTTTGTTGATCAGGTCCTAAAGGTTGGGGGGTGGGTACCTTGTGACCTTGGGAAAGTCATTTCCCTTCCTCCTCTGGGCCTCAGGAACCTGCTCTGTGAAGTGAGGGGTCAGAGCATAGGGTGAGGGGCTTGTCTGGGCTTAGCCTTTGCAGAACCCCACTTGATGGCTCTGAGAGGATCTGTGTTTCCTCTGGTCTTGTGATGCCAAACTTGGGGACCTCGGGGCCAGCTATGAGAGTCACTGAATTGCTGCCTACCTTGGGCTGCAGCTCTCCTGAGTCAGGAGTGATGGCTGTGGTCACCATGGCTGAGGGGTCTTAAGACCCTGAAATGTTCTCATTTCCCTTCGTGACTGGCCAGGGATGTGCCACTTGAGAACTTAGTAATCTCCTTGGGATGCTGTGAGCTGCCTGAGCCCTCTGGCTTCTCTAAGCCTTGAGCTGGTTGTGGGAGAAGACAGCCATGGTATGAGTTTAGGTGGGTCTAGGTTTGCCTTCTGCTTATCAGCTGTGTGACCTTGGGCAGATCACTTCCTCTCCCTGCACCTCTGTTGCCTCAAAGGGAAAATGGGAATTAATTCATTTATTCAACAAATATTTGTCTTTCTTTGTTTTTGTTTTTAAACCTTTGGCAGAAGGAACTTTTACTAAATATGCTGTGACCCACATACTCTTTTAAGCATTTCACATACATTATCTCATTTCAGTGTTACAATAATCCTATAAAGCAGGTACTATGTATTATTATTCCCATTGTTACAGATAAGGAAACTGAGACAGAGAGATTAAGTATCTTACCCAAATTCACAGAGCTAACAAGTGGTAGAGCTGGAATTCTAACCTAGGACTTTTTGACACTGGAGGCCATTCTCTTTACCATTGCATGTTCTCTGAAATGTCCCCATTTTTCTTTTTTTTTTCTTGAGACAGAGTCTCTCTATGTTGCCCTTGGTAGAGTGCCATAGTTCACAGCTCACAGTAACCTCTAACTCTTGGGCTCAAGTGATTTTCTTGCCTTAGCCTCCCATGTTGCTGGGACTACAGGTGCCCATCACAATACTCAGCCATTTATTTTTTGTTGTTGTCATTGTTATTTAGCAGGCCCAGGCTGGGTTTGAACCCACCAGCCCTGGTATATGTAGCTGGCTCCCTAACCACTGAGCTACAGGTGGTGCCGAGCCTTTTCTTTCTCTCTCTCTTTTTAATTCTTTATTAAATCATAACTCTTATCTTTCTATATCACATACCATTTTAGATACTGGGGCTCTGGCAATAAACAAAACAAAAATATACCTGTCCTCATGAATTTATTCTTATCAGGAGAGAAAGACAATAAAAATATAGGGCGGCGCCTGTGGCTCAAAGGAGGCGGGCGCCTTCCCCATATACTGGTGGTGGTGGGTTCAAACCCAACCCCCGCCAAAAACTGAAAAAAAAAAAAAAAAGGTGTGATGAAAATATGTCAAATGGTCTATAAAACCAGTGTATGGTGCCCCATGATTGCATTAATATACACAGCTATGATTTAATAATAAAAAAAAATCACAGAACCTCCATAGTTGATCACCTCCCTACACTGACTACCTGCTTAAGTTGACCTATTTTCATAGACTAGATATGCACCACACGTATGTATCAGCACAGTAAGCCATTTTCATATGTTGACCAGTTTATTATAGTCCCTTGGGTGATCAACTTATAGAGATTCTACTATACTTCATATCTGGAGTATATGTACATGTAGAACAAGCTCATAAAATAATTTATGTTGAGGCTTGGCGCCAGCCACATACCCCTGAGCTGGCAGGTTCAAATCCAGCCCAGGCCCGCCAAACAACAGTGACGGCTGCAACCAAAAAATAGCCGGGCGTTGTGGTGGGCGCCTATAGTCCCAGCTACTTGGGAGGCGGAGGCAGGAGAATCACTTGAGCCCAAGAGTTGGAGGTTGCTGTGAGCTGTGAAGCCATAGCACTCTACCCAGGGCGACACCTTGAGGCTCTGTCTCAAAATAAATAAATATATAATTTATGTTGAAAAAATTTCTGATTTAATCAAAATAACATAAAGAGATTTATATTTTCATTTATAAAGACATCATTATGGGTTTCACATAAATTAGTAAATAATGATTTCAATTGTAAAAAAAAGCAAAAAATATAATAACAAATAACTTATGACTCTGGATGATAGTGCTATGAGGAAAAATAAAGAAATAAAGCAAGGAATAAAAGAAGCTAAGTGGTATGTTCTGCTATTTTAAATAAAGTCACAAGAAATGACTGAAGAGCAGTATTTTTGAATATAGATTGAAGGTGTTAGGTGAGCGAGTGTGGCAGTTCTCTCGGGGAGAACACTCAGGTCAAGGGGACAGCAGGTACACATGCCCAGAGGAGGCTGGTGTGGCTGGCCTGGAGAGAATAGGGAGGTCAGAGGTCAGGGGTCAGAGGTGTGGTAGGAGAGACAGAGAGGCTGGCCAGATGGTATGAGGTGGTGGTTCTCTAGCTTAGCTACATGTTAGAATTACCTGTTGAGCTTTAAAATATACCAGTGCTTGGGCCTCACTTACTGAGGTTCTGCTTTATCCACTCTAGGTTGGCAATTGGGCATCAGAATTGTTAAAAGATTCCTCTGGAATGATGCCTTTTAGTTCAGACATTCTTCATCGGGCAAATGGATGTGGAACCTTGGCTCAGGCCTGGCCCTCAGCGAGTACTTGGGGTAGGCTGGGGGTGTCCAGGGCTTTGGTGTGTGGTATTTTTCCAATGGTTGGACCAAACACTCTGTGACTCCCCAGGTGGCAGCAGCACCTAGTGTAGGAGGCCATGGGGAAGCGATACTTCTGTGACTACTGTGACCGCTCCTTCCAGGACAACCTCCACAACCGAAAGAAGCACCTGAATGGACTGCAGCACCTCAAGGCCAAGAAGGTCTGGTACGACATGTTCCGAGGTGGGTGTCCTCTGGCTTGGTGGCCAGGCTTGTGGAGCTCTGATCTTTGATCTTTCTTATTGCCAGACAGAACATTGTGGGTCAGTGACAGTCTGGGTCTGGGCTCTTTGAGGATCAAAAGAGAGGGAGGCCTGGGCCATTGAGACCCTCAGAAGAGCAGGCTGGAATATAAGCATCTTTCTCTGGTGACCTTGGTACCAGAGCCTCTCAGGCTCTCAGGCTCTCTTGCCAAGGATCTCAGGATACTTGAAGCAGGTAGAAGGCTTCTTGGAGGTCTGAGCCAATAGCTGAAATATGGGGAGAAGCCAGCCACACCATCTGGGAAGAGGGTATGCAGAGAAGCAGGCAGCTGCAAGCAAAGTACCAGGAGCTCTCAGGGTGGAGGAGAGAGCAGGACAGAGCAAGCAAGGGGAGAATGGTAGGACTGAAGCTGGCTCTTAAGCGGAGCTGCTTCAGGCCTGCAGAAGCCATGGTAAAGTGGCGGGTGGGGGGAACTTGTCCCAGGGGCAGAGGGCAGCTTTTGAAGGGCTTTAGGCAGCAGCTGATATGGCCAGACCTGTGCATGACAGCACTAATTCTGCTGCCTCGGGAGGGGCCCATAGTGGAGATTTGTGCTGCAGCATGGCTTCACTAGACATGCACATTTTGAGGAACAGCCAGGGAGTTCCAGACCATGGCCGGGCAGGCATAGAGTTGAAAGGGTGAGAACTTGGCATTGAGGTGAGGGTAGACCAGGAGCATCTGGAACAAGCCTGGTTGGGGCCAGTGCTCCACAGGTTGGAGAGCAGGATTCTGAGACAGGGCTGAGAGCCTAGAAGGAAGGAACCAAGTCCCAATAGCCAAGAAGGGAGGAGAAGGGGACAGGGAGAGAGTTCTCTGGTTGAGAAAGAGTTCATGAGAAGGGAATGAGCGTTTACTGAGTGCCTGCTGCAGGCCACACCCTTTCCATGGTTTGTCACTTGCTTCTCTTGGTAACTCCCTGAGCCAGACGACCTTGGCTAGGGTTTAAGATCCTCTGGAGATCTTTAAATAAAAATACCACTGATCCTCTGACCCCACCCTCAGAGGCGGGTTTACTTAGGGTGGGGATCAAGTGGGGTATTTTTAAAGCCTTCCTAGAGTCTCCCTGGTTCAGGATGAGGAAGCTGAGACTCAGAGGCTCGGGTGAGAGACAATGGCCAGACCAGGCATGGCTGGGGCTGGGAGTGGGAACAAAGGCATAATTCAGGGGCAGGGGATCTCCAGGGGCCTTGGGAGGCCTCTGACCCTTGTGTTAGACAAAGGCTTGCTGCTGCCCAAATCCTACAGTGGCCATGATCAGGCATTGAGCTAGGCCAAGGTCACCTTGGTACTTGATTGTAGTCCCAGACTCTCAGCTAGGAATGGCTAGGTCCCAGAATCCAGGCCTTACTTGCAGAAAAGGTGAAATAGTAGAGCTACTGGGCTCCTGAGTCCTTAGTGTCCTCAGTGTCTGCTCATATCCCAACCACATTCAATCCTTAGAATAGTTCTGCAAAGGAGCTTCTGGGGCCACCCTGGAAAATAAGCTCTTTCTACTTCCTCAAGAGGCTGCCTTAGGGCTCCCTCTCACCCTGAGAGACCACCCAGACTTCGAGGAGGCACCTTGTACCCCAGCCCAGGCTCTACTCACTCCTGCTCTGCTCCTAGCTTTGTGCCTAGGCCAAGTCCTTTAGCCCTCAGAAGGGCTGACAGTCCATCAGCTATGGTCAGAACAAGCATGGGCCCTGGAGCCAGGCTGCCTATGTGTCAGTCCTAAGGTGTCAATTCACTAACAGTATGGCCCTCATTTTGTCATTTATAAAATAGCCATGACCACAATATGCACTCGCAAGGGACATGTCAGGCTCAGTAATCTCATGGTAAGTGTTTGGCACAGTAAGGGTTTACTAAGTAGGAACAGTGCCCGAGGATCCTCTAAAGGATTACCTCAGACCTTTGTCTTGTGGGCTCATTCATTCAGCATGTCCTTGGCTCCCAGACTGGCTTTGAACATTCAAAGGGAGATTAAACAGGGCTCTTCTTCTAAGAGACCTAGCACCCAGTTAGGGTGTTCTGGGCAGAGCTCCATCCTACCTGGGCCTCCATGCCCCGCCCGCCTCTCCCTCCCAGCTGCAGCCACACTGGCCACACTGCAAGCGTGTCCTTCCCACTGTCCTCCCCGACCCCTGGGCCAGTCAGGTCATTTGGCTATGTGCTAGATGTTTACCAGATTTATATCCACATGGATTAGTGACTGTTGGACCAGAAGGAAGGACCAGCTCTGACCTATTCTCCACTTAAATCCTCATCTTTGCATGGTGCCTGGCACCCAGGATGTGCTCAGTGAATGTTTGTTAGATAAATGTCTGAATGAATAAGCAAACTAACATGGGGCACCAAGGTCAGGTGTTAATTTTGGGAAATGAAGGGAGAAGGACCAGTAGGGTCAGATCACGAGGAGTCTGGAACGCCAAGCAGAGGAGAAGGAGCAGAGGCTTCTTTGTACAGGGCCCAGCGGGGGGTTCTCAACCCTGGGTGCACTTCAGTGTTACTAAGCAGCTTTAAACAATTCTGATGCTCTCCTTCTCTAATGAATTAAAGCAGAACCCAAGAGAAGGGTAGGTCCAGGTATCCTTCTACTTCTAGTGATTTCAATGTGTGGCTGGTGGAGCTGGCCAGCCTGGAACTCTTCACCTACACTGAGCCACCCAGCTAGGGCCCCTTGTCTGGGACTCAGGCTCAGTACCCTGCCAGGCTCAGTTGTCCTAGCCTCAGTATGGGGTATCCTTGGCAACATCCACATACCCTCCACCAGCCCTTCTCCTCTGGGGAGGGCAGGTGAGGCAGACAGTAGTGTCCAAACAACGGCTCAGCAGACTGAGTCTGATAAGCCCAGCACTGACAGATGACCCTGCCCCACCCTGCTGGCCCCACCCACAGTTCTGCCAGGTCTCCTGGGCATGAGTCCTCTGATACCCAACTCCCAACCCTGCCAGGTGGTTTGTGAAGCCACCCAGCTACCAGCTGCCTTGCCCTGAGGAAGGGAGGAGTCCACACAGACATCAGCCATTCACCCTGACACCAGGACATCTGCAGCTTCAGGGGGAAGGGCAAGCGCTTCAGACTTGTACACATCAGGGTATTGCCACTCTCTGACTGTGTCCTTGGGCAGATCACTTCTCCTGTCTGAACCTCACTTTTCCCCTCTGCAAAATGGGGATGTTAGTGCTACTCAGTGGGTTTGTGAAAAAGAAATGAAGCAAGAGCCAGGCATAGTGGTGTGTGCCTATTGCCCCAGTTACTGAGAGGCAGCGGTGTCCTCAGTGTCTGTTCACATCCCAACCACGTTCAATCCTTAGAATAGCTCTGCGGCTCGGCATCTGTGGCTCAAGCGGCTATGGTGCCAGCCACATACACCTGAGCTGGTAGGTTCGAATCCAGCCCAGGCCCACCAAACAACAATGATGGCTGCAGCCAAAAAATAGCCAGGTGTTGTGGCAGGCGCCTGTAGTCCCAGCTACTTAGGAGGTGGAGGCAGGAGAATTGCTTAAGCCCACGATTTGGAGGTTGCTATGAGCTGTGATGCCACAGCACTCTACCCAGGGCGACAGCTTGAGGCTCTGTCTCAAAAAAAAAGAAAAAGAAAAAGAATAGCTCTGCAAAGGAGCTGCTGGGGCCACGCTGAAACATGAGCTCTTTCTACTTCCTCAAGAGGCTGCCTTAGGGCTCCCTCTCACCCTGAGAGACCACATAGACTTTGGGAAGGCACCTTGTGGTAGGATTGCTAGAGCCCAGAAGTTCTGGTCTATAATTTGCTGTGCTGATCGGGTGTCCACACTAAATTCAGCATCAGTATAGTGACCTCCTGGAAGCTGGGGACCACCAGGTTGTCTAAGGAGAGGTGAACCCACCCAGGTTAGAAATGGAGAAGGTCAAAATTCCCAAGCTGATCAGTAGTAGGATTGTGTCTGTGTAATTTACAAATTAAAAATAATTTAAGAAATGAAGGCTGGGGCCAGGTAAGGTGGCTCATACCTATAATCCTAGCACTCTGGGAGGCCAAGGCAGGTGGATTACCTGAGCTCACAGAGCCAGTTTGAAACCTTGTCTCTGAAAATAGCTGGGCATTGTGGTGGGCACCTCAGCTACTTGGGAGGCTGAGGCAAGAGAATTGCTTAAGCCCAAGAGTTTGAGGTTGCTGTGAGCTATGACATCACAGCACTCTACTGAGGGTGATATAGTGAGACTCTGTCTCAAACAAAAAAAAAAAGGAAAGAAAGAAATGAAGGCCAGGCGTGGTGGCTCACGCCTTTAATCCCAGCACTCTGGGACGCTGAGGCAGGTGGATTGCTTGGGCTCAAGAGTTTGAAACCAGCCTGCGCAGGAGTGAGACCCTGTCTTTACTAAAAATAGAAAAAATAAAAAAATAAAAATAGAAAAAATTAGCTGGGTATCATGGTAGGCACCTATAGTTCCAGCTACTTGGGAGGCTGAGGTAGGAGGATCTTTTGAGCCCAGGAGTTTGAGGTTGCTGTGAGCTAGACTGACAACAGGGCACTCTGTCTCAAAAACAAACAAACAAAAACAAAGAAAAGAAAAGAAATTGAAGCAAGAACTACTGCCATTTGCTGAGTTCCTGCTCAGGCCTGACTGCACATTAGCGCTACCCACGGAACATGGTGCAGAGGCAGTCCCCTGCTCCAGAGGCTTGTTTTTGTCACTTTCCTAATGATTCTAATGTGCCAGCAAGGTTGGGAAAATAGGGGCTTCCTCTACCACATGCTCTCCATTCATTATCTTACTAAATTTTCACATCAGCCTTGCCAGGTGGGAATTTTTAACCCATTTTACATATGAGGAAACTGAGACTTGGAGAGATTAAGCAGCTTGCATGTGGTCATGTGTAACTGAGATTTGAGTTCAGGTTTCCTGGACTCCGGAGCCCAAGATCTTTCCTTACCCTGGAGAAAAGATGATGGGCAAATGTCCAGCCAGGCCTGGCCTCTCCTCTCCCTCTAGGCTGGATGTCAGAGCCTCTGAGTCACCATCCTTAGATTTTACTCACTTTACTCACTGATTGATGCTATGACCACCAAAATCTAAAACCACAACCATATGATGAAAATGAAAGTAGGAAAAATCAGAGAAAACCAGGTGTCCAGAGTGATTGCCAAGAAGCGCTGTCTTGGACGGTGGCTGGTCTGGCCCTGAGCACTCCACAGCTGGTGGAAGGAGGGAAAACAGAAAGCAGAGATTGCAGGCACGTCTGTGGAGCAATTGCTGGACCTTGGGATTGGCTGATGGGCTTCCTGGGCTCCAGGATTTATTTATTTAATTCTTTTTTTTTAGTGTTCTACTTTGAAACAATTATAGAATCACAGGAAGTTGCAAAGACAGCCCAGAGAGGTCCCTATGGTGCCAGAATTAAAAGCAAAAGAAGACAACATTTCCCAGGTGATTCCATTTGTGCAAAGTTGAGAACCTCTGACCTGAAACCTGGATCTTACTTTTGGCTGGTCCTGGGTGGGGGGGAGGGCTGACATTACCTGAAGCTCACACCCTCTGCCCAGCAACTCCACCTATGGCTGTCCCTCATCTTCTTACACTCCTCTATGGATGGGGAACTCCTTTTTATTTTTTTCTTGAGATAGTGTCTTACTCTGTTGCCCTGCCTAGAGTGCAGTGGTGTCATCATGCACTCCTCATGCCCAACTTCAAACTCTTGGGCTCAAAAGATCCTTCTGCCTCAGCCTCCTGAGTAGCTGGGACTACAGGTGCCCACTACTATGCCTGGCTAATTTTTTCTATTTTAAGTAGAGACAGGGTCTTGTTCTTATTAAGGCCGATCTTGAACTCCTGAGCTCAAGCAATTGCCCCACCTCAGCCTCTCAGAGTTCTAGGATTACAGATGTGAGCCACCGCGCCTGGCCCAGGGAACTCCTTTCCTTCCACACTATTGTGTCTGTGACTCTGTGGGTCTCTACCACCTCTCACCACCCTTGGGAGAGCATCTGAACCCGGCTCTTATCTTCTCTTGTAGATGCAGCTGCCATCTTGCAGGATGAGCAGAATAAACGGCCCTGCAGGAAGTTTTTACTGACAGGTAAAGTGTTCTGCTCAGCTCTGGTCCCTGTAGGGATCTTTCTTGCTGGGACCTCTGTAGAGTATCCAAGCCCACTTTGCAGCCTTGGTTCCACCTGTAGGGCTTTCCCAGAGGTTGTATTTTAGGACTTGCCAGGGCCTAGCCCACAGCTCTTCAGACCTAGAATGTGATTTAATCAGCAGCTTGGTATTAGTCAGCACTAGGAGATTGCAGCTACATCTGGGAGACACTGATGAGCGTAACAGACTGGGCTGATTAAGTTAGCCTAGGAGCCTGACTTGCTCCATGGCCTTCTGCAGGCAGGGATGGAGATAGTAATAGGTCCAACAATCTGAGGAAGTTCAGAATCAGAACCAAAGTGTTGATTAAACTGCTCAATACTCAGCTTAAAATGCATATAGTTCAAAGAGATGAAAACCTCAGTAAGTACAGGAAACAAAGGTAAGTAGTGGTAGGGAAAATAAGACAAACTAGAACAGTCTCCTCTGTGTTTGTCCAAGAGGTCCTGTGTACTTTCTAAGGGTTTGGCCCTGGACTTCCTAACAGCCGAGGCAAAGAGGAAAACCACGATGATTCACATGGTCTGTAAGGGAGCTTAGCACTGAGGACTCAAATGTCCCTACATGCTGCTGTTGAGCTAGGGAAGATGGGTGAATGATTATGCTCGCCTCAAAAAGGTGGCTGCCTCTGGAACAGGCACCAGGCCTACAGATGGGGCTCCTGAAAGACTTCACCTTGATGTGAATACACCACTGGTAGATTTACTGGCACAGGACACCTTTTTTTATCCCTGGTTGAGATGAGGCCACCCCAGACTTTGGTATCATCTTGGCAAAGCTACCATTGAAGCCTTCCTAAGGATTATGCCAACTGTGGAGGTGGGGCAGTGGGTGGGCAGAGGCATGGCATATGCCATGGCCTGGAGTGGAGAGAGGAAGCATGACCTTTCAGGGACCCACATGTAGTTCATTGAGACATGAAGTGGTGAGGCTGGTGATGAGAGATAGCCTGCAGAGGCTCGTGGGGCCCAATCATGATAGACTCTGGTTGGCTGTGACCCCCAACACAAAGGGCTTCCAGAGAAACATCATGAGCAGGGAATGTGAATCAGATAGGTTACTCTGCCTGCTGAGTGTGGAGGGGGCCAGAGAGTCCAATTTTTCATTCTGGGCTAGGATTTCTACTCTTTATGCCCTAAATTCCTGCCCCTATAACCCCTGGAGCCCCTCATCAAAGTACCTCTTAGCTCATGGTGTGAGCAGCATATAATTCTGTCTTTCTGTCACAGGCCAGTGTGACTTTGGCTCCAACTGCAGATTTTCCCACATGTCAGAGCGTGACTTGCAGGAGCTGGGTATCCAGGTGGAAGGTGGGTAACCTGGGCTAGTTGGGAGGATATGGGGTGTAGGGGAGCTGCTTTGTGCCTCCCACCTCTAATTGGCAGCCAGCACCTCTGTGGAGTAGGCCAAGGGCTAGGAGCCTGGTTTGAGGAGGGTATCAGGAATAGCCTCTAAATGGCCTAGACATGACTAGACATGCCTTGGGGCTGTGTTCTCTGAAAGAGGATCATACGTAGCTTCTTGCCCAAAAGCCCTGAGGATTATGCTTCAGCCTCACCTGGCCTTGTGGCTGCCCTGGCAGTCCTTCACAGATACACTCAGGCCCCCAGTGAAGAAACATACTGAGTCCCCACAGAGTGATGCTCTGGGACAAGGGGATGAAGAAAGCACCTTCCCTACCATCAGGAATCTCATAGCCTGGTGATCCCAGGGAAGGGCGAGTTCCACTTCCATGGAAACTGGCCTGTCTGCCTTTGGGAAATTCACTTCTCATTTCTTTTTTTTTTTTTTTTTTTGAGACAGAGTGTCACTTTGTCATCCTCAGTAGAGTGCCGTGGCATTGTAGCTCACTGCAACCTCAAACTCTTGGGCTCAAAGTGATTCTCTTGCCCCACCCTCCCTAGTAGGTGGAACTACAGGCACCCACCACAGCACCTGCCTATTTTTCAGAGATGAGGTCTCACTGTAGCTCAGGTTGGTCTTGAACTTGTGAGCTCATGCAATCCACCCGCCTCAGCCTCCCAGAATGCTGGGTTTATAGGTGTGAGCTACCCTTTTCCCACTTCTATTTGAGAACGAGGACAGTCTTTGTGCCCCACAGCAAGTCAGAGGCTCACTCTAGGATTTTTGAGGGCTACCACTCATGCTTCTCTGTCCAGGTAGCCTCAGGTAACCAGCAAGTGTCTGGGGCAGCTTCGCCTTTACCCTCATCCCCCTGTGGGCAGAGCTGGCAGGCTCTGTTCCTTGCCCTGGGAACCTGATAGCGATGGCAGTGTGGCTACAGCCCCAGCACCAACACAGGGTTCCCAGGAGCTTTCCCTGGGTGAAAGTGAGGCCTTATGGCAGCAGTAGCATCTCCAGATCTTGGCTGGCTGTGGCTCTCAGGGAATGGCTGGCCTGTGATGGGGAGAGCAAATGCCAGGCGTCTGGAGCTAGAGATGACACCTGATAGAGACAGGGTTAGTGACAGGCCTGAGGGGACTAGGAACAGAGGTGTGGCCCACCTGGCAGCTTAGACAGTCCTGGCTCCACCATATCCCCTGTAACCTGGGCACGTGGCTTAACCCCTTGGAGGGAGTGTTCTAAGCAGTCAAAAGTGATTGCCCACACAGTGTTGTTAGTCCAGAGCCCAGCCCCCAGTGAGCCTTGGTCCATGAGTGTGATTGTTTCCTTTGGCCTAAGCTTCTATCCTAGACCACCCAGAGGCCCTGTGTGCATCATACTGTGTGCACCCACACTCAGCTCATGTGAACTCCATTCGTTGCTTGGTTTTAATTCACTGAGCAGTGGCTTTTTGCTGTGATCAGATAAACCAGGAAAATTGAGGCTCTTTGCTCTGCCCGTGTGGCAGGTGGAAGAGCCGAGATTCAACCCTGTTCTACGGTCTGTGCTCAGTGCTACAGTCTCCTCTCCCCATGCCCCAAGGGAGAGGTTCCTTACAGGCACCATTTTGTTTCCAAGTTCCCAAAAGCTTGGGAGGCAGCCTGTCTGGTGCTGTCTCCATTTGATGTGGAAACAGTGAAGTTCAGAGTACTGGGTGTGCAGATGGCTTGGGGAGGTGACAGCAGGCACCTGAAAGGTTTCTGCAGCAGCCTAGGGCTTTGTGGGAGGGTAGGGTCCAGGTGGGCATGAGTATATCCCTCACTTGACTTTGTCTCCCTGTCACTCCCAGAGGAGAGGCGGGCCAGGGAGTGGCCACAGGACACTGCCGAGCTCCCTGAAGGCCATCTGGAGGACTGGCTGGAGAAGAGAGCTAAGAGGCTTAGCTCAGCACCAAGCAGCAGGTACAGGACCTATGCGTCCCCTCCTCCTACACCCTCTGAGAGCAAGACCCCTACCTGCCTTCCTGAAGCTGAGGAATCTTTGAGAACTGCCCAGCCCAGGGGCCAGGCATAGATGTCCCACAGAGTTCTCTGAGGGGTCATGTTGGTTCCTAGGCCCTAGCCAGAGGCTGACGTGTGTGTTTTTGAAAGTGCCTGTTCCCCATAGCTTGACCCCTTACAGAAGTCTGTGCTGGCTGAAGGGGAAACAGGTGGCCAAGCATATTTGACTCTTCCTCAAGTCCATTGCTAGGAGCTATGTTTACTGAGCCCCCAGTGTGCCAGTCACTGTGCTACCCACTGTCCCCTGTAGGGCCCTGTAGGAGGGGAAACAGGCTCACAGGAGGGGTGTGACTAGTGCAAGAGTATGCAGCTAGGAAAAGGCAGATCCAGGATTGCACTGAGGTGTGACAAAAAGGTTATTGCCCCACTGTTCCCCTAAGGAAAGGATCTTGGGGTGGACCCAGTACTCAGGGTGCTCTGAAGTGGACAGGGAGCCCTTCACTTCTTGCATGGGGAGTGTACTGAGTCCGGGCTGTGCTCTGTGCCATCTCTGGTCCTCCTCTTAGAGGGGTGGGACTCAGCTGACACTTCATGTCAACAGATCAAGGCACGGGAGCAGGCTGACTCTCCAAAGCCAAAACAGCATCACAGACAAAACCATACATGGGGTTGTTGAGCCCTTGCAGCAGGTGTGGAGGGAAGGGAGTGGAGGAAATGATGCCAGAGGTGCTCACAGAGCCATGTAGTACTTGAGACAGGTTTGTACAGGGCAGAGCTTCTTGTCTTCCCCATTCCCCAGGGAAAGGAAATAATTAAGTTATTTTAAAATTACTTTTACTTACCTTTAAGTCTGTGCCAATTTTTTTTTCATTTTCATTTTCTTTTTTTTTTTTTTGAGACAGAGCCTCAAGCTGTTGCCCTGGGTAGAGTGCTGTGGCATCACAGCTCACAGCAACCTCCAACTCCCAGGCTTAAGCGATTCTCTTGCCTCAGCCTCCCAAGTAGCTGGGCCATAAGCGCCCGCCACAACATCTGGGTATTTTTTTTTTTTTTTTTGTTATAGTTGTCATTATTGTTTGGCAGGCCCGGGCTGGATTCAAACCCGCCAGCTCTGGTATATGCGGCTGGCTCCTTAGCCGCTTGAGCTACAGGCACCAAGCCTATGCCCAATTTTTGTGCCCCAGCCTTAAAAAACTAACTGAATGTTGGAATATGATGTCCCCTCCTGTGGTCCTGTCTGTGGGGTTGTAACTTTGGTCATGTGGATGCCCCCTTGGGACTGGCTACCATGCAAGGATGCACATCCTGCACCCCATGCATCAGAGGGCATGGCCTTCAGAAGCCATTTGGAGAGCTCTACTTGGCCTCTGTAGGCCCCGTCCTCTCTCTGCCCTTTACTGCGTTACCCTGGCCATGATCCTCCCTCCTCTGGTTCTGTGGTGTCCTCCACCAGAAGTTCATGACACAGGTCTGGGTACCTCTTGGGCCTGTGATAAGAGTTCAGGGAAACTCTGGCTGGACTAGAGTAAGTGTCAGTGGGTGGGGTAGAGATGGGGTGCCCCAAAGTCCCTGCCTGGGTGACAGATGTGTCCCAGTGCCATCTGACACAAGGCACTATAAATATGAGACTTGGAGAACTAGGGAACAAGATGGGTGAGGCTGAGTGACTGGCTTGAGTCACAGGTAGAGGTGATGACCACATGATGGTTG
This sequence comes from Loris lydekkerianus, assembly GCA_963574355.1. Classification (NCBI taxonomy): domain Eukaryota; kingdom Metazoa; phylum Chordata; class Mammalia; order Primates; family Lorisidae; genus Loris; species Loris lydekkerianus. Next base: position 138,257 of record CAUYPK010106235.1, read on the forward strand.
GGTTTGGTGCTCACAATGTACCTGACACTCAGCCCTGGACACTTAGGGAGACTGGTACCCCCACTGCACAGCTGAGGAATCATAACTTCTCCAGGATGTTTGTAGCTGTCCTTCTCACACAACCAATGCCTTCACTTGAGAGAGCACTGGGTCCCTGCTCTGTCTACACCCCAAGCTGCCTCTGTCACCATGTTCAGGCTGGAATAGTCTGTAAGTGGGGCCCACCCTCAGCTCTTAGGGGTCTGAGCCCTGCCCTCCCAGCCCCTTCCTTGTGGCACCCAGCCTGGCATCCTCCAGAGGATACAGTGTTTCTCTCTCAGCAGCTACTTGTTCTCTGTGCCCACCTGCCTGGCCACCTGCCTCCTGAGGGCTCAAAGCCAAGATGAATTAGTCTGAATGGAGACTTGAGAAACAGGGTTTTGGAAATGAGGTGACTTTATTCTTTTTGTTTTTTTTCTTTTGAGACAGAGTCTCAAGCTATTGTCCTTAGTAGAGTGCTGTGACATCATAGCTCACAGCAACCTCCAACTCTTGGGCTTAAGCAATTCTCTTGCCTTAGCCTCCCAACTAGCTGGGACTACAGGCACCCAGGTATTGTTTGGTTGCAGTCATCATTGTTGCCTAGGTGACCCGCCAGGTTTGAACCTGCCAGCCTAGGTGTATATGGCCAGTGCCCTTGCTGACTTGAGCTACAGGCACCACCGTGACTTTATTCTTGTTCTTGTCATGGGTGCCTTAGGCTTCCAGAGCCCTGTCCCTGCCAGCTGGTCTCAGGAAACATGACCCCTATTCCCATTCCCTGGACACCAGGCTTTGACTCCTGCTCCTACATTCATGGCTCCACTCTGTGCGACTCAGGGGAGGAGGGAGATTCAAGTCCCTGGCCATCTCAGTGTGTTCCCGTACCCCCCTTTAACCTGGAAGCAGTCTTGCAGGCACAATGCCCTCTGTGCCCTTCCTCTCCAGCCACAGACCCCCCTCCCTGGTCTCACCTCCTTTCTCAGCTGCAATTCATTCCCCCACCCCATGGCCCTAAGGAGCCCTCTCCATCCCCTGCTTCCTGTACCTTCCTGACTGTGGGGTCACCTTCTCATCTCTTGCAACTGGCCTCTCTATCAGTTGCAGTGGACACTTGGCAGCATCTTAGATATGGCAGTCATTTGTAATTTCGGGGCACCTTGTGCATGTTGTTTCCTCTGCCAGAAACTGCCTCCCACCTCTTTGCCTGGCAAAGCCAGACTTAATTCTGGAAGCTTCTGCTAAGACATCAATCTTTGCAGCCCCTGGTATCCCCCTCATAGCCTGAGCAGGCTTGGGGGGCCCAGGACATGTTGACGGCAGGATTGAGTATTTAGGGGAGCAGGGTCCCCAGCCTGGATAACTGTTCCCTGGGTGTTAGTACCACGGCCCTTGTGGGCACTGCTCTGGAGACCTAGAGCAGCCCCTCTTTCTCTGTGGGTGTCTGTTTCTTCTCCCAGGGCAGAGGGCACAGATGGCTGTCTGGGCCACCTCAACTTGAGGGATCCAAGACCCATAGGCTGAGCAGAGCACCGCAGGCCAAGTCAGCCCTCCTTGTAAACATGGGGACATGGCAGCTCCACAAAGCCCAGCCTGGCAGCACTGTTATTCCCCTCAGCAGACTGACCCTGAGGAATCTGCCAAGAGCAGCCAGCAGGAGGGAGGGGCTGGCCTCAGACATGGACTAATCCCCCAGTGAGGCCAGTGCTTGTCCCTGCTTTCCATTGTTGGCTCTTCAGATTGTGACTTTATCCCTCTTAATCTCCCCTTTTGGACCCCTCTCTGGCCCCTGCTGCCGTACCAGCCCGTCCTCCTCCCCAGACTTTGTTTCCTTTTGATTAGGACCACAGCTGGGGAAAGGCAAGAGAACTGCTCCTGTCCTTGGACACAGGGCAACCAGGTCACAAGAGAAGCCCCAAGAAGAGTAGTTAGTGCCACATGTGAACCTCAATGTCCCTGCACTGTCTACTGTGCAGGGGCCAGAGGAATGTACTCCAAGGTTTAGAGTCTCACATCTGGGGCCCTGGCCATGTGCCAGTGTGTGAGCAGCCACAGGGTTTGCCCTCAGGGCAGGCAGGGCTCTGTGCTGAGCTGTGAACCCAAGAACTAGCACCCAGCTGCCCAGGAATTAGCCCCATTTTCTGAAGGAAGGGCCCACAACCCAGGGGAAGGGGCTCCCCAGGATCACACCCTCCCGGGGAGAGCCCCACTGTTCATGTGGTCCTGCAGGGAGCCCAGGTTTGGCTGGCAGCTGGGGCACTCCCTTCTGGCAGCTGTGGAAGCTACCTCTCCCCCTTCTTCTTGCAGCTGGTAGAGTTTATGAAATCTCCCTAGTGCTATAAATCATGTCAAGAGCTGCTTTCTGTACTTTCCAGCAGGCAGCAAGCCATTCAGCAAGGGATGTCCCTGTCCTCTCACATCTGGAAGACCTGAAGGCTGCACCTAGGGCTCCCTGAATCCTTGACTCTGTGTGGCCAGATAGGCCCAGAGAGGGACAGGCTGTATAAGAGCAGTGGGGCCATTTCCAGGACTTCTGAGCCCAGGCCCCCATCCCCACCTGCACCCTGGAGATCTGAGGCCTCCACAAACCTCACAGAGGGCCCAGGCCCTTCTCTTTCAGTAGAGGGCTAGCCAGTGGGCTCAAAAACCTGCCAGGGCCTCCCTTTCCCCAAAGGCTGGAGTAGGGCTAGGTGGGGGACTGCCGGGGCAAAGGGAGCTGAGGGGAGAGGGTAAGTATCTGGAGCCATGTGTGGATTGTATTCCAGTCCCTTCTGCTCCACCCTGACAGTTACTTGGTCACATGACAGGCTTCTTGAACCTCAGTTGTCAGTTGCCTCATCTATAAAATGGGGTTCCAGTAAGGATTCTTTTTTTTTTTTTTTTTTTTGAAACATTGCCTCAAGCTGTCACCCTGAGTAGAGTGCCATGGCATCACAGTTCACAGTGACCTGTTAAGCGAGTCTTTTGCCTCAGCCTCCCAAGTAGCTGGGACTACAGGCGCCCGCCACAACACCCAGCTATTTCTTTTCTTTTCTTTCTTTTTTTTTTTTTTTGGTTGTAGTTGTCATTGTTGTTAGGCAGGCCCAGGCTGGGTTCAAACCCACCAGCTCTGATGTATGTGGCTGGCACCTTAGCCGCTTGAGCTACAGGTGCTGAGCCTCCAATAAGGATTCTTGAGGATTCTCTGTAGGCCCTGGTGTCTGGCCTAGTCAGTGGGCTCTGGGCACTGTGGCATAGATACCCTGTCACTCCCTGGTCAGATGAGTATCCAGGGAAGTTCAAAGTGCTCAGAGGATCAAAATGCTTCAAACCTGAAAAAGGCCCTGTAGGGCAGGCCAAGGCCCTGTAGGGCTTGAGTCCAGAAGAATGTGGAGCAGGTGGTGGGTGGGGAGGCTGCCTCTGTACCTCCCTGGGACCCTCAGGACAGCGTGGCCAGGCTGGGCACAGAGGATGCCTTTCCTAGGGCTTCAAATTGGCCCTGAGGTCCAGGGGATGTGAACATTGAGGAGGAAGAGAGTAAGTAGCATGAGAAATGAGGCTTTTAAAAAATTTTTAGACAGTATTTTTTTCTGATTTCAAAGGCTTGCATGCTTGTAAAACTTTTGAAAAGTATAAAGAAGTAAAAAAAATCGCTCATAATTGCACCACTCAGATAGAACCACTGTTAACATTTTGCTGTGTCTTCAGGATTTTTTTATGCATTTATATATTTTATATATCTTTAAACAAAAATAGTATCATGCTATATACAGTATTTTATAAGCTGCTTTTTTCTCCCTATTCACATAGTATGTTTTTCCTCATCAGTGCATATAAATCTGCCTTAATTTTTACGGAGGCTGCACAGCGTTCTCGGCTATGGACGTGCATATGTGTTTAATCAGTCCCCACAGGTGGGCACTAAGGTTATTTCTATTGTCTCACACTCATTGCTATAGCTTAGTCTCTGCCTACAACCCCTCTAGTTCCTTGGGCTCAGTTCCTAGAGGTAAGGTTGCTAGCTCAAAGAGTCTGCATATTTTCAAGGCTTAGCCTTCCAGAAAGGTCATGTAGGCAGCTGACCCTTTCCACAGCTGGGAGTGGGGGTCCAGGTGAGCCGGGGTACAGGGTGCCCAGCCTGCTGTTCCCCATTCTAATTCTCTGCCCCTCTCCTTTTCTCTAGGGTCCAACCCATCAGAGCCACTGTCTTCCAGTACCCCTTGGGCTGGCCACCAGTTCAGGAGCTACCCCCATCCCTGAGGGCACCCCCTCCTGGGGGGTGGCCCCTGCAACCCAGAGTCCAGTGGGGCTGAGCCCCTCGCTCCGGCCTGGCCCCCACCTGATTAGTTCTCTCATCAGTCACAGTGAAGCCAAGGGGAAGCTGAGCCCCCTTCCTACCATGCCCAAGGAGCCTCTGAGACTGTTGGCCTGGGCTCCAGAGGTCCCACAGCCTCAGCCTCCTCCACCTGCCCACCCTCCCTCATGTGATGTCTTAAGACGATGGATGAGAAACCTCCCAGATGTTCATAAAGTCTTGTCTGTCACCACAAGTGGTCTGGCGGTGCTTCCTCCTGCCCGGTGTTGTGGGCTTCATTGCTCGTTTCAGAAGTTGGGCCAGGCTAGAATGAGATGTGATCTCTCGCAGGGAGATCCATATCACTGCACTTCTCCCTGGGGACCAGTGGAGGCCCAGCACAGTCAGACATAGGATGTGCCAGTGTGGCTGTGCCTGTCGCCTGGTAAGAAGTGACTCCAAGTCTGAAAAGAAGAGCCCAAGGACTCTGCTGCTGTCCCAGCCCAGGCAGAACTCATAACCCCCACATCTGCCCAGGGTGAGTGTACCCAAGTATTTGGGATGTCACAGCAGGGGCAGGGACAGGAGCTAGTCTCCAGCCTCAAGGGGGTACAGAAGTGGGGGGACCCAGGAGGGAAGCCTGGGTCTTGGGAGAGCATCCTTGCCAAGCCTTGGGGCACTGACGGTACTGGGTTTTGCTAGCTCCTCAGTCTAGGGGTAGTGTGAGGGCCTGTCTAAAGTTTAGCCCTGGAGGTGCCCCTCTAGGGAGGTGGCTAGTGGGGACCCACACAGGCTGCCTGGGCTGTTCAGCCAGCTCTCTCTTATCTCCCTCAGTTGGACTACAGTTCTAGGTTCTGTGCAAGGGTGGTGGGTGATATGTCCGTTGGTCACTGAGCTTCTGGTGGGGGGGCCAGAATAGGGGGAAACTGCAAGGTCACCTCAGATGCCCCATTTTCCACCAACTTCTGCCCTTCCTGTTGTAGTGGGAATCCCTGTTGTAGTACAAATCCCTGTTGTAGTGGGAACTGAGGCCAAATCTCGGGCCCTCTGAGCCTCAGGCTCCTCACCAATAAAAGGGCTATCTCTGGCCTCAGTGGGTGCATGGAGGAGGGCTCGGTCCTGGAGGGTCAGAGGAAGCGACCCAGGAGGTCCAGCCTCACACTCTCCCCCAGCAGGAGGCATTTTGGCCTTGCCCTGGGCAGGCAGCCACCCTCTCTAAGCACAAGGTACCCCCTCCTACCTAAGAAACCACTGCAGTGACTGGATCCTGTCTGTGGCTTCCTATACAAATCCCTCCTTAATTTCCCAGGATTTCTTAGACATTGGGAAGAGTTAGCGCTACATACAGGCTAGGATGGGGGCATAGCAGCATGTAGGTGGGGCAGGGGCCATCCTCAGAGCCGCCACCAGGCCCTCCATAGCCAGGCCACGGCTCCATGCAAGGCCCATAGGACAGGTGGGATGGGGTTACCAGATGTCCAGGCCCTGAAGTACACACAAATGGTGGCCCAAGGAGCCAGCTGAGGGAGAGGGCTGCAGGCGGTGGAGGAGTGGAGTGGGCCCTGGGTGGTGTCTATTTCATGCCACTTCGCAGCACCTGGTTGGCCGCGATGAGCATGACGCTGATGATGAAGGCGATAGCGAAGGCGCAAATCAGACTCTTGCGCACACACGTCTGACGGATCTGCTGGTTGGAGCAAGCTGTGGCCGTCCACAGGAGCAGCAGGAAGATAGAAGGGGACATTGAAGCGATAGGGTCAGGGCTTATCCTATGGGGCACCCTGGGACAGAGACTTGAGACAGGCAAGAAGGCTCCTGAGCCCCCCTCTACAAATCCCTGGTATGTCCCCCTGCTCAAGCAGCTGGGCCCGCCCATGGGGTTCTGGGGCCACTTACTCTCCACGTCCACAGGGCACTCCTCAGCTGTGCCCAGGTGGCTCTCCTCTTCCGTCATAATGATGTTCTCTATGTCCTTCATGGATAGGTGCTCACAGAAGGTGTCATAGAGCAGCCGCTTCAGCTCATCCACTGTCAGCTTCTGCATGTCGCACTTAGGGAGGGACACAGTGCTCTGGCCGACGCCACAGTCCCCACCCTGCAGCCACATGGGCCCAGTGACAGACCTCCAGATTCTGGAGGACTGGAAACCACTTTCTGCCTTCCCTACCAACACCAGCCCTCCTCCACGCACCCTCTAGGGCCAGATCCAGCCCGTTTCATAGGTGAGGAGCCTGAGGCTCAAAGGGCCCGAGATTTGGCCTCAGTTCCCACTTCAATAGAGATTTGTAGGAAGGAGAGAAGTTGGTGGAAAATGGGGCATCTGACGTGACCCTGCAGTCTCTGCATATTCTGTCCACCCCCCACCCCCAAAGAATGGTGTGGTTATCTCCCCTTTAGAGTGTGGGCCCAGCCACTCACTGGCCTCAGAAAGGCTCTCCACAATGTGCATAGCCCTGAGTCCCAACCAGCCAGGGCATACCTTCCAGAAAACTGTGTCAAAGTCAGTGCCATGGAACTTCTCTGGGATCCCTGAGGTAGACAGCTTGGGTCCCAAGAGGGTCACAAACTCTTCAAAGTCCACTTGACCATCGCCTAGTACAGGCACAGGATCAATCAGCAAGTAAAGCCAAGACCCAGCCCAGGCAGGCAGCCCAGGGCCTATCTCTGCCTCACCAGTGACTCAGGCAGGTGCCCGCCTTCTGTGAGCCTTGAGTCAATTTCAGGGGCCCCAAAATGTACCACCTTTTGGGCTAATGCTGAAGCCACCAAGTGTGATGAGGCCCCCCAGGAAGGATGAAGTAGAGAGCCGCAGGTGATCCCTGACCCTCATTTCCCTCGGAATCCTCCATAGCTCCCCAGCACCCTGTTGTCCCAGGGTGGTGTGGGGCCTGAACCGTCTACCGTACAGACAGCAAATAAAGCTTAGGATGGGAACAACCCACCCAAGCTGTCATCTGCTCTCTGGATGGAGAGGAGGCCACAGGTGGGATAAAGAAGAAGGAACTTGGCATTACTGGTTCTTCTTGGAATTTTTCCTTAATAAAATGCCAGGTGGCCAATACAGCGAAATTGTTGATTTCATGCAGGGTGGTGGGACCTGGGCTATTTAGTAGAAAGTAGAAAGTAGTATCCTTTCTACTTTTCTAAACTTTAAAATTTCTCAGAAGACAGAGTGAGAGGAGCAGTCTCTAACCCCTGTGTATGACCTGGACTGTTACAACCTCTCTGGCCTCAGTGGCTGAGAGATGGGACCAGACATGGCTGTAACCCGCCATAGGCTTTGGGGTCGCTCCAAGTGAGGGGAATAGAGAGGCCCAAGGTGGGCCTGCCTTAGTGGCTCAAGCCCCGACCCTGCCCCACCGCCAGAGCCCAGGTGACAGGTGGGGAATCTGAGGCAGCACTCACCATCCATGTCCAGCCTCTGGATGATGACCTCAAGCTCCACCTCGTTGGGCATATAGCCCAGGGAGCGCATGGCAGTGCCCAGCTCCTGCTTGGAGATGAACCCATTGCCGTCACGGTCAAACACCTTGAAGGCCTCACGGATCTCTGTGGAGGGAGCAGAGCAGACCGGAACCTCACTCTTGCCCCCAACACCCTGCTTCCCACCCACAGGATCGCCAAATTCACAGGCTAAGCATGTTATTGAGATTCCGACCCAGAGCCTGAGGATCTGAGGATGGCCCCAGAGTCCATTAATGGTACTGCACTGGTGACCTTTGGGCAGGCTGCACAGGGCAGCCAACTGTGGGCCTGAGTCTGCAGCAGTGACCCCCTTTAGGGTCAGGCTCCAGCATCATCTCCTGGCATGCTTACCGGGAACCCCATGTGGTGGAGGACACTGGGACTGGCCAGGGGAAGGCTCCATCTTTGCACTCCTGCTATCCCCTGTCCCCACCCCCTGGGCTTCCCCCTCCCCCCCCTGGGCTTAGCTCCTTCATACTGGCCAACACTTGCTGGCTAACAGCAGCCATGGCAGTCACATGAGGCAGCAATAGCTTCAAACTAATGGACTGTTGGTTGGTGGGTAGCACGAGCTGCCTCCCAGTTTGGGGGAAGACAGGTGGGATGGAGGGGCTCCACCGGCCCCACATGGATCAGATGTAGGGGCCAGCCCCCTATTGTACAGAAAGGGAGACTGAGGCCTGAGGACCTGTGAGATGTAGCAGTGGGAAGTAGTGCACTCAGGAGCTGTGTGCCTGGGAACAAGGAACCCAATGCATGACATTGGGCTGGCCTCAGTTCTATCCATAGTAAAATGGGCAGACTGATGTGGGGACAACAGGGTTTTATAAAAGACTCCCAGAGACTGTTGAGGGGTCCTAACCTCCACCTTTGCTCTACTCTGTCTCTGTCTCTCTATAGCAGTCCCTTATTCATCACAGCCACAAAGAGCATCTGCTTTTGGGGATGGGGGAATCTCAATCCAGTCACTCCAACTCCCTGGGGGTCTCCTTTCTTTTTCCTTGCCAGCCTTCTGGCTTTTGCCTAACCTATTCCCCTGCATAGGATTTTGGCAGAGTGGAGCTCCTGGAGAGAGAGCGTGTGTGTTTAGAAGTAGTGAGAGGCCAGGCACAGTGGCTCATGCCTGTAATCCTAGCACTCTGGGAGGCCAAGGCCAGTGGATTGCTTGAGCTCAAGAGTTCGAGTCCAGCCTGAGCAAGAGGAGTCTACTAAAAATAGAAAAAACTAGCTGGGCATTGTGGTGGGTGCCTATAGACCCAGCTACTCATGAGGCTGAGGCAAGAGGATCACTTGAGCCCAAGAGTTTGAGGTCACTATGAGCTATGACACCACAGCACTCTACCCATGATGGCAGAGTGAGAGTCTGTCTCAAAAAAAAAAAAAAAAAAAATAGGGGGCTGGGCACTGTGGCTCATGCCTATAATCCTAGCACTCTGGGAGGCTGAGCTGTGTAGATTGCTTGCGTTCAGGAGTTCAAGACCAGCCTGAAGAAGAGCAAGACCCCATCTCTAAAAATAGCCGGGCATTATGGCAGGCACCTGTAGTCCCACCTACTTGGAAGGCTGAGGCAAGTGGATCACTTGATCCCAAGAGTTTGAGGTTGCTGTGAGCTATGATGCTACAGCACTCTACAGAGGGGACAAAGTGAGACTGTTTCAAAAATAAAAAAATAGAAGTAGTGAGAGAGACAAGGTATCCCATGTTGCAGACTCAGAAACTGAGGCCCAGAGGGGCTAACGCAGCCAGCCTGGAGTCAGCACTGGGTCAAGGTTGTTTCTGCTGCTGGAGCTAGCCGAGGCCTTGCCTTGGAGGGTCTGTGAACCCTGAAATTACTCATAGGATCCTGCACCTTGGGGTCATTCCCTGATCTCAGGGGCACTGGGGACCTGACCCAGCCTAAAGGTCAGTCTGGCTTACCTGTAAGCCAAGAAAGACAAACTGAGCTATCCCCAAGTTGCCTGGGCCCCCACATCCTCTGACTCTGGACTTCCCCTTGCTTATCCCAGGTAGGGCCTGAGAATCTGGTGTCCTAACCAATGGCCCCAGGGCCAGGGAAGCAACAGGGCTAAGAGGTCTGGGCCACACTATTGCTGTCCTGGCTCAGCTGCAGGGTCTACCCACCCCAAGTGTCCTTAACTCCAACCCTACAGACCATCTTGGTCCTCCTGGCACCAGGCCTGCTCCACCTCCAGGGCTTTGAACACGTAGCTCTATTCACCTGGAACACCCTTCCCCTCTCCACAGCAAACTCCAATGTGACTCAGGGTCTCAGCTTAGACAGCACCATCTTCCCAGTGCCCTCTCTGCCCCCGCTGACTCTGGGCCTGCTCTGGAACCCCACAGACCTGCTCTTCCCTGGTCCTTGCACAGACCGCACTGAATTGTGGACCATGAGGACAAAGACAACTTTGTCTCCATTAGCTGTAACAGGGCCTGTCATCCAAGCACAAAACATTTGCTGAATGAATGAAAAATGAATGACTGACTGACCAGTCTGGGGAACCCACCCATCTGGAACACAGAGTTCTCCTGCTCTCCTGAATCCCTCGACATGAGGTTGTCACTAGAAGCCCACTAACCAGGGGAAGGTCTACTTTCTACTCCCAAAGAACCTGGGAAGCATGAGGACCCCCACCCCCAAAAGAGGGGAATCAAATTGAAGGTGGTGGTGAGGAGCATCTTTGGACTTCTGGGCCAGGGGCTGTTTGGGGGACAGGGGATCTGGAGTCAGGCACCTCTCTGAGCCCTTGGCTTCCCCCTATAGAGGCCCACTGGGAGACACAGGGTGGGATGGCAGAGTCCCTACTACAGTGAGAACCTTCCCCTTCCTACCCATGAGCAGAACACCAAGCTACCCCACCACCCTAGGAGTGGTCACGCGTGGCTCCAAGAGCCCAGGGCTTCTTTGCTGGAGGCCTTAAGGAAACAAACACATTGGCCCGGGTGGTGCCCGTGGCTCAGTGAGTAGGGTGCTGGCCCCATATACCAAGGGTGGCGGGTTCAAACCCAGCCCCATCCAAACTGCAACAAAAAAATAGCCAGGTGTTGTGGCAGGCCCCTATAGTCCAGCTACTTGGGAGGGTGAGGCAAGAGAATCGCCTAAGCCCAAGAGCTGGAGGTTGCTGTAAGCTGTGACGTCACGGTACTCTACTGAGGGCGACAAAGTGAGACTCTGTCTCTAAAAAAAAAAAAATCAAACACATTGGCCAGAGGGGAGGAGAATCTTGGGGTATGTGGGCAGGCGATAGGCCCTGAGGCAGCCCTATGGGCCCCAAAGCCATTTCTCAGGCAAGGATAACCTCCTCAGGCTGCTAGGTAAATCCACAGACTATCACTTCCCCACCCAGGCATCCCCCTGCAACTACCCCTCTTTGGCCTACCCAGCTCACACCATAGAGTCCTGCTGCTGTGCCTTTGCCCATGCTCAGAGCCCTGCCCTAGCCCCAGCTGATACCTACTAGCCTATTGAGGCCAAGTTCAGGCCCCACTATCTCAGCCATGGAGATAGCCAAAGTTGCAGAGACCAAGGGTCAAATCCCAGCTCTCCTACGTCTTGGCCCGGTGATCTTGAGCAGGTATTTGCCCACCTATACAAAGTGGCTGCTGGGATGATTAAGCAAGAAAATCAAGCATGTGTATGACCAGGCCTAGCTCAGAGATGGACACTATAAATCAGAGTGTCCCTGATGGCAGAAGGAGAAGGAGGACTGAGTGGACTCAGGACACCAGGCCAGTCTTCCCTTTGGCTGGTACCGGGACCAGAGGCCCATTCCTGGATTCTGGCTCTGTTGCTTAGCAGTCAAGTGACCTAGGCAAGACACTTCCCATTCGTAGCCGCACATGCCTTATGTGTGAAATAATAATCAGACTCCTGTACCCTGGCCAAAGCCTGGCCTCTCTTGAGGGCTCCCTGAGCAGGGAGGTGTTATGGCTCCCTGTCACTGTTATGCCATCAGCACATCGCAGCTGGGTGCATTTCCCTGAAAGCTTTGCTTCCTTTCCAGCCCAGAAGCCCCAGGAATGGTCTAGCAGGACCACCAGGGCTGATGCTGTCCCCACCTGCTGACATCCCCCAATCCCCTTCCCAACCTGCAGAGCTTTGTCAAGGCCTGAGTCCCCAACAATCCCCAAGGGACACCAGCACTCTTGTCAGAGCCAGAGTCCAGGGAGAGAGAGGCATCGGCTGGAGGCTACGGAAGGGGCAGCGTCCATCCTCCGCAGTGACTGCCACTCTCCGCGGCATTGGCCCCATGCCCCACTACTTCGGCCTTCCTGAGTTTCTGGCCTGTGCAGAGGAAGCTGTTGGGCTTGCAGGGAAGAAAAGCAGGAAAGGGGACCCTCTGACCTCCCCCGCCCCAAAGTCTCTACTGTCTGTCCAGCCCGTGTCCTAAGCTGGCCAAGTGTTGACCCTAGAACCCTGCCCTGGTGGCGTCTGCCTGACTGTCTGACCCTTTCCTCCTCTCTGGCCAGAAAGGGCTAAGGCTTGCAGCTACCCCCTTTCCACTCCCAGGTGCTCGAGTACACTAATGCTGCTGGGGCCAGACTCGGTGCGCTGGAGGATTCTGCCATGCGTGCATGTGGTGGTGGTGGGGGGGGCATCCCAGCCATCACCTAGGAGAGCTCGTGCCTCTCCCTCCCAGGGGCTGGGTGGGCCTCAGGCCAGCTCTGCCCAGTCACCTCCTTACCCTGTCAACTGCCATCCACAGCTCTCCAGAGCCACAGGTCCCCTAGGAGCCTCTGCCAAACCTTCAAGGCCTTTTCCACCAGCCCTGTCCCCCAGCACACCCTGCACCCCTGCTTCATGGGCCCTACAAGTTCTAGGCTCTTACCCTTGCAGGACCTGCCCTGATGCTGCATCTAGGTCTGGGGGCACCACTGCTAGGCCCTGTGCTGAGTACTTCCTCTGTGTCCTCTGTCCCCAACCCCCCTTTACGTGTGGGGAAATAGGCTCAGGCATGGGCCAGCATGTCTGAGAGGCACGTGATTGCCCAAGGTGACTCTATGAGCTGAGAGTGCAGTGACTTGAACCCAGCGCTGCCTAGCCAGGAAGCCCTCATCTTCACTGCACTCCCTACTACCCTGGCTGGTCCTCCTCCTCCTCAGACTGACCGCCCCCTGGATTCCTGCGGCAGGCATGTACTGTCTGCAGCATTTCATCCCAACCTGCCTGGCTCCCTCTTTCTGGTACATTTGGCTCCCTTAGTGATGGCATGCTCCCAGCCGAGGGCCTGGGTCTCACCCAGACTGCCCTGGGGCAGGAGCACTCCTAGAGCACTGGGATCTGTGCTAGGGACGGCCACTCTCTCCACCCAACCCTGCCCTTCAAGAACCACTGCAAGGGGCCTGGGGCCTGCAGCCAAGAAGAGGGTATGCCTTCCTCTGGAGCTGCCTACCGGTCAAAAGAATGAGCTAGAGCCACCCAGGCATCGGCCTACTCCACAGCCCCCATCTATCCACCCCAGAGAGGGCCCTGCCCTTCAGATGTCCCCTGCATCAGGGCCCCTCTGCTCCCCAGGGCCCCAGAAAAGGGGACAGGAGAGAAGTGGCGGGGAGTGCATTTGGTGTGGCTGGTGACTAACGCCACTGGGCTCTTGCCAGCGCATCCGCTGGGCTGCCCAAGAGAAGCCTGGGGCCTCTGCCCTGCACTGCTCACCCTGTGCCCCACTCGCCCCTGCACTTGGCCTCCTTAGCCTCTCCCCTCTTCTGCGCACTCCAGGACTTGGGCATCTGGAGAGAATCCAGTGAATGAGGCCTGGATCAGGGGTGCCAGGGTCATGCTGAGGGTGCTGGAAACAAGTAGAGTAAATGAACTGGGATCTGGAAGACATGCTGGCCCATACCTGAATGACCAGGGGAAGGGATGGATGAGGGCCTTGGAAGGGAGAAATTGGCAGGAGGTTTGGAGTGTCTGGGCATGAGAGGATGAGAGTGGGGAAGAGAAGGCCTGCACCCTGTCGCTTGCCTTCTCGGTCCCAATGAGATCCCCACCAGTCCCCTGGAGAAGGCTCTGGGATCCTGGGCTTTGGCCCAGACAGGGTGGAAATCTGAGCTTTGGGGGTAAACGGCGAGGTCAAGTGAGGAGTATGGTACCCCTCCATCTGTCTTCCTGGCGGCAAACCCAGACCTGTCTCCATGGCTCTCCTGGCATCTGAGGTTTTTGTGGGGGCAGCGGATGAGGAGCAGGTGGCTTGTGGCCTGTGGTGCAGTGAGCGTGGTGGTGGCCACCTTCTCTGGATCTTACCCCTGACCCCAGTCTGCCCCCACCTTGGGCTGGGAATGAAGAAGGACCTCTCTCCATGGCATTCCCTGGGCTCCCAGCAGCATCCCTGATTGCTGCTGCTCTCCTAGCTACACCCCCATAGGTCCTGATGAACCCCCAGATCTCAGAGAACCCTGGACCCAAGGTTCCCAGAGGGTGACAGCCCCTCCCCCACAGCAGACAAGATCCCAGGAGGCTAGAGCCCCCCCACTGCACTCCTTATGGGGCGCCAGGAGGTCTGGGGGGAGGGGAAGCTGAGCACCTTCCCACAGGCCAGCAGGGAAAGATCTGAGCAGGCCCCCGGGGGCTCACCTATCCCCAGGACACTGTTGGGGAACCCCAGCCCCAGCCCTCAGCTCTGCTCTGCTCTTTCCTAACCACTGCCTGCGGGCCATGTTCATAGCTGAGAGGCAGAGGAACTGGGGCAGGTTTGTGTACTGGTATCTGCCTTTTCCTTCCAGGCTGGGCTATCGCGACCGAGTCGCCCAATCCGGCCACTTGTTGTCGCCACCCTCTCCGGCCGCCTTCCTGGTGCCCTGGGCTGGGGGTCCCCGCAGGGATGAGGAGAAGGGGCTACAGCCGCAGGTGGGGCTGCGCAGCAGACAAGAGCGGGACAGTCGCCCTCTCCCCTTCTACGGCTGCCCAAGCAGATTGGATTTTTAAAGCGACACGAGCGGAATGTCAATGCGAGCACAGAGCCGCGGGCAGGCACCGCGGAGGGGATCAGGATGCGGGTGCTCCGGCCGGGCCCGCGCAGGAGGCGCAGCTCGGACCCCCACCCCAGTCTGCTGCGTTGCCGCACCCTCACCGCGGGCTGCGCGGCCCCGTGACCCAGCTGCGGGGCCCGGCAAGTTTCCGCAGCGCTGGGGGCCACGCGGGCAGGGGCTGAGCCGCCCCTCCGCCTCGGCAACCCCTAGCGCGGCGCCCAGGAGTGCGGGCTGGTCCTGCCTCCCGGCGCAGCTGCTCGCTGGAGCGCCCACCTGGCAGCCGGCACCTGCGGACCAGCACCCCCAGTCCCCTGCACCCCAGCCCGCGCTTCACCTGGATGCACAGGTAGGAGGGCCGGCGGGCACTCACCCTCCAGTTCGTCCTCGGGGATGTCCACGGGGCGCTGCTCCGACAGCAGGTTGGGCACGGTGTAGATGCCCCGGTACATCAACGCCGCCGTCACCGGGTGGAACGGCATCTTGGAGGCTCCGCGCCCGCCCGCCCGCCGCAAACTTTGAGGCCGGGGCTCATGGGCCGCTGGCGGCCCCGGGGGCGGCTGGAGCGGGCAGGCGCGCGGCTGCGGAGGGTGGCGGCGGCGGGAGCCGGGCTGGGGGCGCCCTCCGGGGGCCTAGCGCCCCCGCGCCCCGGGCCGCCGGGCCATGCCGCCCCCTCCCTCGTTGGGCTCCCGGCCGGGGCCCCGCAGGGACCGCGGGGGCGGCGCCGCTCGGGCCTCTCCGCTCCGGCCGCCGCGCGCTGTGCCCGCCGCGCCCGCTCCTCGGTGCCCCGCGCGCTCCGCACCGCTTGTCGCTCTCTCGTCCGCTCGCCCGCGCGGCCACCCGACCCGCCGCTCCGACTCTGGTCGCCTCGCCTGCTCGCGCTCGCTCGCTCTGTGCAGCGCTGGCTGCGCTCCCCGCCTCCCGCCCGCCGCCCGCCCCCTCCGCGCTGCCCCCGCCCGCCCCTTCGCGCCGCCGGCCCCAGAGCGGCCGCCCCAAATCCGCCAGGGGCTCCTTCTCCCCTTCGGCCCAGTTCCTCTTTCCCCTTACATCTCCTCAGATCACTGTCTCCCCTACTCCAAGTCCGCAGCCACCAGGTCCAGGGCGGGGGTGGGTTGGAGGTGGGGCCCTTCCTTGCTGCCCTTTGGCTCACCTCCCCCACCTTCTCCCACCCGGAGTGGAGAGCAGGGAACTGAGGACTCGAGACACAGACAGGTGAGATCCATCCCAGGTCCCTGCGTCCTCGAGAAGAATCACCGTTTTGGTGTCAGGAGCTGCTCCAAGGTGGGGAAACTGAGGCTGAAAGAGAAGGACGTTGACCAAGGTCATGGGCAGGGGCAGAGGGCAGGAGTTCAGTACAGGTCTGGAGTAGGTTTTCCTGCCCTGTGGCTGACACCCAGCAACCGACCTTGCCCCCCACACCAGGGCCCCAGTTCTGGATCCCTCCCCAGCCCTTAACACTGAGGCTGCTGAGGGGTAGCCAAGGCCTGTCTCATGCCCCCTTCCCAGGCAATGAGGGGCAGACACAAGAGCAGGTGCCTGGGGAGGGGTGTCCAGCGTGAGGGCCTGCTGGTGGCATGGCTGCAGGGCTTCCCCAGAGCAGGTGTGCATGGGGGTGGGGTGGGGGCAGGTGGTTGAAGGAGCCGCATGTACATGGGGTGTCTGTTATCTGTGAAGGTGTGTATGTGCCACTGGGTTTGTGCACACGTTTGTGAGTCTACAAGTAGATGAATGCGTCTCCAGAGTGTGCATGGCCACCTGTGTGTGCCAGGGCTGAAAACTGGCAAAGGAGAGGAGGGTAAGACACCATAGGCTTGAGCCTCTGGGAAGGGGGTCAGGCCCCTGGGCTGGGAGTGGCATGGATATGTATGACCAGATATGCTTGGATGTTTATGTGAGAGGGTGACCTGGTCTGGACAGCGCTCTAGCTCTGGGTACCACCTCTGAAGTCCCCGTTGGAACCACTTCCCTGCCCCCTTTGGTCCAATCAGCCAAAGGCCCCAGCAGGAAAGCTGATTGCCAAAGCCCTGCCCGGCCTAGCCCCTTCCAAGCTGATTACATTTTTCTGCTTATTTCTGCTTTTGTTGCTGATTAATCATGGCCCTATCTTGGGGTCTGGAGAGACGAGGCTCAGTGAGAAATGCCTGGGTGCCAGCACTTTCTGGGCACTGCTCTCTGGAGGAAGCAGCAGCCACAACCTGCAGAACAGCCAGGAATGACCCCGTCTGTCTGTCTGTCTGTCTGTCTGTCTCCCCAGGCCTCTTTGGCTGCTCATTAAGACCTGGGACTGGAGTGTGAGAGACTCCAGAAAAGTGCCCACCCCAAAGCTCTCTGCCGCCCCTGTCCCATTGTCTGAAATTCCACCATTAGGTCTGAATGCTCCGAGTTCCCTTAGGGTTTTTGATGGAGCAGAGGTGTGAGGGAGAGAAAGCTCAGAACTCCGTGTCAGGCATACTGGAACATCTGCCACCTCCTCACCGTGGAACTGTAGTCATGTCCCTTAACCTTCCAAGGCCTCAATTTCCCCACCTGGGAAGTGAGGGTGGCAGTGCCTCTTGGCAGGCAGCAGTAAGGTTGTACTGAATGAGCGGTGCGTTGCCACATCTCTTGGGAGTTTCCTATCAGCATGAAAATCCCCCCCCCCAAGAAATAGGAATTAATAATAATTAATTGAGAGGGTGAGAGGGTTGAGGGGTGAGCTGCAGCGGCAGTTCTCTCCTTCAGTGTTTACTGAGGATCCAGACTGTGCAAGCCCCTGCCAGCCAGTTCTCAGTCAGGACCACTGGGCTGAGGAAGGGGGAAACCCAGTTCCCAGTGACTCCCTGGGAGGCTGCTTCCGCAGAGCGTGTTGGCACTCATCCCATGGAGTGATGGAAACACTCTTTGAGTAAATCAAGTGAAAATCAAGTGGGCCAGCGTGGCTGGGCCCTCTTAGTCTGCTGAGGGAGTTTGTGGGTGTCCACAGAGACACAGTTCTCCTCCCAGAACTTGGGCCTCGGTCTGAGGCCAAGGAGTCAGGCTGTTCACCTTGTGACAAGGGTGCTCCCTGAGGTAGGCTCCCTCCAGGCCAAAGGGACAGGGCCTGCTGGGGAGTATAGCCCCATGTTTGTGTTGTACCCCACTGCTTGGCACATTGCTGTCACCCCAGTCTCCTGGTGACTCAGACCAATCCTTGTCCTCTCCCCTGGTGTAAAGCCATGCATGGCCCGAGGCACTGGCTGTTGACCCAGGGAGCTGCAGTCAGCACTTTGCTTCCATATGCCACAAGCTGCACCTGCTTTCCCTTCTTTGTCTGCTGGGTAGGTACATGGGCCACACCTGGGCTATGCATGTGACTCGCTGAGTCCCCCCCTTGCCTCAGAGCACAGTGCAGCCTAGTTCCCATTTATAGACGAGGACACCCCCGCTCAGAGAGCTGAAGGGACCAGGTTGGGCCATGTAGCCATCTGAGACAGAGCTGGGGTTGGAGCCCAAGGCGGGGGCAGGGGCTCCAGCGGCTGGGCTCTGGGCCATGCCAACTTCTTTCCCTGCCTGGTTTAGCAGGAACCCTGCTGCCTCTGGGAGCTGCTGTCCACCTCCTTGGTACTTCATCACTGTGTGTCAGGGTTCTCTGGGCAATTCCTGGGTGCCAGGCCCCGAACCCTAGTCCAGGAGTCAGAGGACAAGGAGGACTACTTGTGCTAGGGGCTTGCAGACAGGGCCAAGGCTGTGGCTCATGCTGTCCGCACAAAGGCTGGGGTTGGGGGGGATGGCGCATTTTTTACAGAGGGACATGGAGGCAGGACTTGGAAAATCTCTGGACATCAGGTGGGGCAGGAAGCACCACAAGCAGTAGGAGCTCTTTGTGGCCTCTCTGAGCCTCACCTTACCCATCTGTTAAACATGAGTACACCTAGCCCTTGGGATGAATGATTAGATTCTTTATGTGAAGTGCCCAGGGCAAGGGATTTGGTGGCTCTTATTATAAGTCAGGGGAAGTTCAGGAGGAAGAGCCAGAGTGGGCAAAGCTCAGAAGTGTGAAAGGACCATGCTTAGCTCTGGAGGGCAAGGTCTGGGTCTGTGTCCGCCAGGTCTCCTGTGCCCAACACCAGGCTTGGCTGGACTTGGGAAGGTGGAAGAACCTGGATGAACATCTGTCAAATAATGAATGAGAAATGAATGAATGAACTATCACCGCTCACCCACCCACCCTTCGGCATTGCAGCCCCGTCCTCTCCTCTGCACATCACATGAGAGCAGATGGTGTGATCACTGGGTGTGAATTATGTCTGTCACTCCCCCATCTGGGGAAGGTGCTGCTGCCATCACACTGCACTCTCTGGGGTGCCCACCAGGACATGCGTATGCCTTGGGGCCTCGCAGTAGGGATGTCTGCGGACCTCCCCAACTAATCCTTGGCTCAGGGGGCTAGAAATACTGGGAGAGGCGATTACTGAAACCTGTAACTCTGGGAGGTTCCCCCAATGGCAGGGAGACAAGGAGAGAGATCTGGGACCACTGTGTCCAGGGGCCAGACCCCTGAGACTGGAGACGAGAGCCCTCGCCTCTCCAGACTAGCCTGAGCCCCGGCGCCCCGGCTCCCCGGCTGGACACCTCTCCTCTGAGGCCAGCATCCTAGCACCACCCGTGTTCAGCACCAGGGAGAGCTCCTGGCAGAGCCCAAGGCCCAGCTGTGGAGGATGATGCTGTGGAGAGACCCACGAGAGGCAGCCCAGGCAATCGATAAACCTGTTGTCCAGGGAAAGACACCAAAAGGAAGAGGGGATAAGCGCCAAGTTTAAGGTCATAATGGGACCATTGACCACAGCCCTGTCTGAGCCAGGGGTCCTTCTGGGAAAGAAGGTGCGGGGAGGCGGGAGGCGATATTGAGAGAAGGCAGAGGCTATGGCCTTTGCTTCTTGGCTGAGGAACAAGATTGTTCCAAGGACCCACTGGGGACAATGTCTGGAGGTGAATAAAATATTCATCGTCCAGGCAAACTCAGGAAGTCACTTGATGAATAATGGAATTTATAGACTCTCAGATGCAGACCGGGCCGGGAGGGGGTGCAGGCCAGAGCCCAGAGGCCTCTGTCTGCTGGGTCTCTGCCCTGGTCTGGCCACTTACCTCTGAAACCTTAGAAACCCAGCTCTCCAGAATAATGGGGGACAGAGTCCATGTGAGGGAAACAGGCAAAAGAGACAGGCTTTTGAATTTGTTGCTCCTTGAGAAGATTGAGAAAGAAAAGCAGGAGTGCCATATGGCTGGGGTAAAGCCTGACCACTGTTACCAGCTGTGTGCCCTGGGTGTGGCACCTGTCCTGACCCCAGTTTCCTCTGCGCTAAAATGAGCTTGATGGTGTTTCCCCCACAGCCTGTTGCTGAGACCTGCTGAGATGATGGTGAGGGTGACTAGTGCTATTGTCCCTAATCCCAGACCGTCTGAGCCTCTCTCTCCATTCCCCAGACTCCCCTGAGCCCAGAAGTAGTCTCCCCTGACTGCTCCAGGTCCAGCTGGAAGGCAAGGGAGACCTGGCCACCAAGGAAAGACACTTCCAACTCTCAGGGTAGGGTTGATGTCAAAACCCACAGATGCCTGGACCACATTCACACACATGCCCCTGCTCCTGCTGCTCTGGGCTAGGGCAGAGCAAAGATGTTCTTCCAACCTCCCTGAGGCTTCCAGGGTGCAGCCAGGGCTAGAACCAATGTTCCAGAGGGAAAGGCCTGGTGGGGGAAACTGAGTCTGAGCAGAGATGAGAGGTGCTTGGGGATGTGTCACCTAGGAAATCACAGACATCCCTGTCCCTAGTGTCCTTTGTGTCTCCCTCCAGGAAGGGGGATCCTATGCCTGAGGCCTGGCCAGGACTGCTGGCTGGACACCTACTCAGGGATCAAGACCCTACAACCAACAGGCCTCCTCCTCTGGGAGGAGTTCATGGCCTTGCTCCAGACCCACTTCCTGAGTGACAACTGTGGTAGCTGGCAGGAGACAAGGCACAAGGCAGCTCCTAATTGCTTTGGGCACCCAGATCCTTGCCTCAGTCTGTTGCCTCTGATGAGATGCTCAATCGACCTGCCTGGGGTGGCTGCTGCCTCACAAGAAGCTCTATCTCTGGTTGGCCAGAGCATCAGCCTAGGATGATGGGCAGGGCTTGAAAGTTACCTCTTCTTGCCAGGGTCTCACAACCCTTGCAGCAGATGAATCTGGGACTCTGCAGTCCCCCAGAGCCCTGTCCCCCTCCTCTAAGCATCTCTGTGCATGACATAAAGGGCTAGTGTGTACTCTTCCACTTCAACCAGGATCTACGCAGGTGATGAGATGTGCAGACCTGGAGAGATACACTCTGCAGCCTCACCTGACACTCCCTGTCCTGCCTGTGGGCATGAGTATGTCCTCTGGGACAAACTGGGCAAGCCACCGTTGAACCTCTGATTCTGTTTTTTTAGACAGGGTCTCACTGTGTCACCCTGGCAAGAGTGCAGTGGCATCATCATAGCTCACTGTAACCTCAAACTCCTGAGCCAAGCAGTCCTCCTGCCTCAGCTCCCCAGTCATGTGCCACTTCACCTGGCTAATTTTTTCTATTTTTGGTAGAGAGGGTCTCGCTCTTGTTCAGGCTGGTCTCAAACTTCTGATCTCAAGCAATCCTCCTGCATCAGCCTCCCAGAGTGCTTGGGTTACAGTGTGAGCTACCATGTCCAACCAAGACCTCCAATTCTTGATGACTCATCTGGGAATAAGAGCATCTGTTTCTCAGGGTGGAGAAAGAAAGAATTAGTCACGGGAGGTATGGAGCCCAGAGTCCAGGACAACACAGATGACCGCCTCTAGCATGTCCCCGTGGGCTGGGTTCTCAGGTCGTGGCTGCCTCCTCATCTCCAGCAGACTGGACCCCTCAGGAGCACTATGTTATTTATCTGGATTTAGCCATCCAATCTTATGCTGCCCCTTCCCCATGTGTGAACTGTTGCCTCTGCCTGCCACCATGTGGCCTGGGTGCATCCTGTGCTTACATGCCTCCAGGGCTGGGGACTCACCCTGCAGAGGTAGAGGCCACATTCACCTAGATCTTGGGCCCTGCCTTTATGCTCAAAGATCTCCCCTGTTTAGAGACAAAGCACTGAGGGCCCCCACATCACCTGGGAGAGGGACAATGCTGACCCGTGATTCTATATCAGAGTGGCACCTCCCTGCACAATGGCGGAAATCCTGTGAGGTTGGCACCCTGAACCTATGGTCAGAGAGAAAGGCCAGGGAAGTGGGGGCCAGGCTTTCAGGTGAGCACCCCATCCCTTATCCCAGGGCTTAGCGGTGGAGATTAACCTGGCACTGAGAGACTGGGACATGGGATGGGTCGATTTCGTCCCCAGGGAACATATGAGAAGCCCAGACTGGAGGCGCTGTCCAGGGTGGGGCTGGGCTCAGAGGTCCCTTCCACCCTCCACCCCCACAAGTTCTATCGGAAACTGGGCTATAATCCTTTTCAGTACCTGATGTTGGGGGTCCAGGGTGGGGCAGGGCAGGAGGACCCTAGTGGTGATTGGTGGAGGGATTTCCACCAGACTGAGCCAGGCCTACATCCTGGGTAGCCCCCTACCAAGGGTCTGCAGATGGGTCTTGAGGCCCACAATGCCCCGGTCGTGTCAAGCTTAAGTGATGATAAAATCGACAGCAGTTTAATTGATAATTTTAATCCTGGACAGAACAGTAATGGCGTCACTAATTGGATCGTTAGAGATCTGTGCTTTATGGCTGTGTAATTAGAGGAGCTGCAGGGGTCTGGAGTGAGATAGGGAGCCATGTAGGGCCAGGGACAGAGAGCAGTCTCAGGCCCCTTCCTGGGCCACAGCAGGGTCACTGAGATGACCTCCTGCTCTCTGGCTGCTCCTAAGGAGGCTTAGTGACGGGGCCCCGGTCAGGCGTCTACACATGATCCCTCCTACACGGGGGGTCCCATCGGGGTGGGAGGAGGAGAGCACTTCACAAAGAGACCCCAAAGCTCATTGCCCAGCTCCCTGGAGACCCAGGTGGAGGGACATCCCCCAAGCCTATCCACTCTCTGTGTCCTCATACCATGTGTCCCCTGGGCTGATACTTGGGCTTAAGAGATGAAGAGGTGACTTTCAAGCCCTACCCATCACCCTAGGTTGATGCCCAGGCCAACCAGAGATGGAGCCTCAGGCAGGTCCATTGAGGATCTCATCAGAGGCAACAGACTGAGGCAAGGATCTGGGAGCCAGAGCAATTAGGAGCTGCCTTGTGACTTATGTGCATGGCTCAAAGTACGTACCAATGCCCCTATCCTAGTGCTGGTGGCCCTCAGGACTCTGGGTAACCGCAAAGCGCCTTCATTTTAGAATACGTTTAGAAGTGCTCGTAGGTCCTATCTCCTAGCCCTGATGGGAAAACTGAGGTCTAGGAGGGGAGGGGACATCCTCTATGTGCTCCACAGCTGCTCTCAGATATGTGTGACACAGACACATGCCCTAAACACCAGCATGTGGGTGGGTTCCCACAAACGCACACCTCCCACTGCACCAGGTGCGGGCGCATGGGCTGAAGAGCCCAGCATCCACCCCAGGCACACGGGGCAGACCTTGGGAGGTGCCTTGTGCTGGGGTCAGCCAGGTGGAGCATTGTTGGGATTGCATTCAGAAACCTAGAACTGAGGTCAGGTGTGACAGCTCACATCTGTAATCCTAGCACTATGGGAGGCTGAGCCAGGAAGATCGCTGAGGACGGGATTTTAAGACCCAGTGAAACCTCGTCTCTACAAAAAAATGAAAAATTAGTAAGGCCTGGTGGTGTACACCTGTTTTCCCGGCTACTGAGAAGGCGGAGGCAGAATGATTGCTTAAATCCAGGAGTTCAAGGTTGCAGTGAGTTGTGATAACACCATTGCACCCCAGCCTGGGTGATGAAATGAGACTCTTTCACTTAAAAAAAATAAAAATCGGCTTGTGCCTATGGCTCAGGTGGCTAAGGTGCCAGCCACATACACCTGAGCTGGCAAGTTCAGATCCAGCCCGGGCCCACCAAACAACAATGACGCCTGCAACCAAAAAATAGCCAGGCATTGTGGCAGGCGCCTGTGGTCCCAGCTACTTGGGAGGTGGAGGCGGGAGAATCAGTTGAGCCCAGGATTTGGAGATTGCTGTGATCTGTGATGCCACAGCACTCTACCCAGCGTGACAGCTTGAGGCTCTGTCTCAAAAAAAAAAAAAGAAAAATCTAGGTGGTTCATACCTGTAATGTTAACACTCTGGGAGGCTGAGGTGCGTGGATTGCCTGAGCTTACAGGTTCAAGATCAGCCTGAGCCAAAGCAAGACCTTGTCTCTAAAAATAACTGGGCGTTATGGCCCGTGCCTGTAGTCCCATCTACTTGGGAGGTTGAGGCAAGAGAATCACTTGAGCCCAAGAGTTTGAGGTTGCTGTGAGCTATGATGTCACAGCACTCTATCAAGGGCAACAAAATGAGACTCTGTCTTGAAAACCAAATTAAAAAAAATAGCCAGGTGTGTTGTGGCAGGCGCCTGTAGTCTCAGCTCCTCAGGAGGTTGAGGCAAGAAAATTGCTTGAGCCCAGGAATTGGAGGTTGCTGTGAGCTATGACGCCCCAGCACTCTACCAAGGGCGACACAGTGAGACTCTGTCTCAAAAAAAAGAAAAAAAATCTAGAACTGTGGCTGTCATACAGCAAACATTTGCTAGATTTAATGAATGAAAGAAAGAAGGAAGAAGGGAAGGAAGGAGGACAGACCCAGGACAGATGGCCTCACATACCCTGCCTGATGGTCCTTCAGAGCCCTCCTATTGATCCTCTAGCATCTCGCATTGATCCCTTGATCCACCACTGGTCACTCTCTCAAACTCTGCGTGGTCCCCTCCCAGCCCACCAGTGGCTCCCACTTTAGTCCAAGAAAGGGCCAAAGTCACCACAAGGTTTTGCAACACCTGTCTCCTCACCTCTCTGCTCTCATCTTCTCCCTTCAATCTCCTGTTCGGGCTGTTCAAGGCCAAGTACCAGGCACACTCCTGCCGCAGGGCCTTTGCAGTTGCTGCATCCCTGCTAGGGTGCCTCCCCCCGCTCCCCCCCCCCCCCCGCTACCTTCTTCACAACCATTCTTTCGGGTCTTTACTCAAAAGTCACCTTTCTAGGGGTCTCCTTGTCCACCCAAGCTGAAAATTTTTTTTTTTAAATATCGTGCCTTTTCTTCCCTTGCCTGCTTTCTTGTCCTGGTTTGCATTTGCCACAAGGTGACAAGCTGAAGACTGGCCTTTCTTGCCTGGTGCTGGGTTTCATTCAGTGCTGCATCCCTGGTGCTGTGACACACAGGAGGTGCTTATATGTAGTTGTTGGATGAATAGAGAACTGGAGTGGCCCTAGGAGGTAGGGACAGGTCACAGAGGGGAGGAGAGCAGGAGGAGTGACTGACAACATGGACCCTTTCCCTGTGGCTGCTTGTCTCCCCCAACCCCAGCAGCAGCTCATCTAGGAAATGGCACCCAAGAACCCCTATTAGCAGATGACTCAGCAAGGTGGGGGTGAGAAGATAACAATCTTTGTCCTCCTGCCAAATGCCACAGAGCCACACTGCCTCAGACCTGTCATTCTGACCTACACTCCCTCTTGGCCAGATCATCCTGTGGCCTCCAACTGCCCCTTCCTGCTCCACTGATACGAAGTGCTTCCTCTGGAGAGGGAACCCCAAGAAGACCTTGTTCACAGGCAGGAGACAGTGCCTGAGATCCCACCATTGCTACAGGCATGGATCACACCCCAGTCTCGCAACACCCTGCCCACCTGCCTGGCCTGGCTGCCTTGATGAGGCCAGGTGATGTATGGCCTACCAGGCCTGCCAGGAAGCGACAGCTGATGGATGGGCAGTGCTGGGGCAGACTCAGAGCCAGGAACCTCAAGCAGGGGGTGGGGAGGAACCTGGCTCTGGAGAGAGCCATTCCCGGAACGTCACCTCCCTGACCGAGTGCAGGACAGCAAGTTCAGAGCTGTCCTGGGCATGGCTCCCAAGCTCTGGCCCTTTGTGGGGGAGAGTGCGGAGATCTGGGGGCTCTTGGCCCTGTGCAGTTATCTCTCCCAGCCTCAGTTTCCTCATCTGTAAAATGGTGATGAAGCACCCAATGGGAGGTGGGAGAATCAACCAAAAGTTATCCTGGAAGCACAACCCCCAGATTTGGGGTA
Source organism: Loris lydekkerianus (assembly GCA_963574355.1). Lineage (NCBI taxonomy): Eukaryota > Metazoa > Chordata > Mammalia > Primates > Lorisidae > Loris > Loris lydekkerianus. Next base: position 164,155 of record CAUYPK010106235.1, read on the forward strand.
CACCAGCGATGATACATCTGTCCCTAAAACCGGTTCCCCCTGCCCCAGATGGAGATACCCCACCATCCTTTCTTAGCCTTTGGGGAGAGGAGCCAGACTTGGACAGGGCCTTGGAAAGTTTCTAGTTCAGCCCCCTCCCATATTCCGGATGGAAAAACTGAGATCTTGAGAGAGGAAAGACCTGCCCAAGGTCAGTGGGAGGGCTTAGGAGACCCCTCATAGTGACTCCTGCAAGAAGCTCCCTCCCCACCATGAGCATAGGACGTGGGCTGTCTTGGCTGCCCAGTAGGTGGGGAAGGACAGGCAGGACAGCACCAGGGCACAGGGAAGGGGGCTGAGGGGGGGCATTGCAGCTGCTGCAGCCAAGGCAGGATGCTCCAGACGCCTCTGTGGGCCCTGTCTGCATCCAAGGAGACCAGGACATTAGGCGGACAGACGGTGTGTCCTTGCTAGCTGGGGCTGGAGGAGGGATGGTGAAGTGGTGGGGTCATTCTGGGAACAGGTCTGCCAGGGGTGCTGGGCAGCATCTCCTGCTGTCTGCTCACCTGCCCCACTCCCCAGAGGAACCTGGACCCCACGTGGCTCCCGGTGGCTGTGGGCATGTGACATGGATGTGCATGGACAGGTCTGGGTGGGCGTGGGCCTGTCCATGCAGAAGTGTGCTTCTGTGGCTGGTTGTTGTACACATGTGCTTGTGGTCACTAGGTCCCAGGTAGATGTGCACACACAGGGGTCTAACATTTGGACCCCAAGGATCTGGCTCTAGGACAGAGGTCTCTTTCAGGGCAGATGTACCTGCACACACATTGCACATGTGTGCGTGCATGTGTGAGACACATGTTCCCTTAGCACCCATCAGGCCCTGCACAAACTCAGCCTCAGTCAAAAGGAACAGGGGCAGCCCCCCATGGTCATATGGGGAAACTAAAGGCAGTAGCCTGCATAAGGCCCTGGGTTAGTGCCTACAAATTCAGAAGAATGGCCTCTGCCTTGTCCTCACAAAGTGGGGCTTACTAAGACAGGCAAATGTTCCACCAAAGTGGGAGGCACAGTGTCCCCCAAAACAGCTCTGCAGCAGATTACAGCTGGAGCAGTATTCTGGGATGTGAGTCTTGTTTGGACTTGTTCCTCTGGGCAGACAGGGCATGGGCTATGGAATTGCAGTGCCAACAGGGCCTCTGGGGACCCTTGGGACAACTCCCACTTGGAACCAATAGCCAGGACATTTCCAGGGAGGGGGCACCTCATCTGGAGAGTCTCCTCACCAAGCCTCAGTTTTCTCACCCGTAGAATGGAACCCCTACTCCTCCTGGGTTCCTGCTGGGAAGTGCTATTGAGGCCCAAGATACCATGTCCATGAAGCACAGGGCTGGAGACCCAAGGTCATCTCAGGGACGAGGCAATGGTCCCAGCCATGCCAGGCCATACTCTGCAGAGGCTCTCCTGCCCACCTGCCAGTCTGGAAGGAGGGATGTGCCTAGGGTAGGGGGTGGGAGGGGGTTTGGAGGAATCCAAGGCAGGGAGGCAAGCCTTCCAGTTCAGTTAGTGAAAGGATTTGTCATTTTAATGATGTGATATTTCTTACCTGGCTCCTGTCATGGGAGCGCAAAGGGGACAGCTGCCTCCCTGAATGAGGAGGTACTGGTGCTGGTGGGAGGTGTCTGCAGACTCCTGAGGCTGCCCAGGCTGTGGGGGAAGGAGTCTGATGCTGGGGTCTGAAGGCCCACGAGCTCTGACAGAACACTATCTTCAGCCCAGCTCTCCCTCTCCCTCCCTGCATGACCTTGGACAAGTCCTTCCCCACCTGTGAATCCTCAGTTTCTTCATATTTATGAGGCCAACACTACCACCCTCCCAGCTTCTGGAACTGACCGCTGTCAGTTCTAAGCTCTCACATTCTCTTCTTTCCTGGCTCTTCGAGGCTATCCCTCACCACGACTCTATCAGCCCCTGAATTTCTGCAGACCCTGGGCTGGCTTCCCTCTCCTGGGCAGCAGCAGGGGCTTTTGGAAGTGCCAACCTGGACTGGCTCCTTCTTACCCTGGGATGAGTCCAAACTAGCCTCGCCCCACTCCCCAGCCTCCCCTGACTCCTGGTCCTATCCTATGCCCATCACCCTGAACCTGTCACCACAGTGTGGATGTGCCTTGCCCTTTCTCACTTCTAGGCCCGTGTAGATGCCCCCCCTCTGCCTAATGAAGACCTTGGTCCCTGGTGTCTACTCAGAAACTTCCTCTGGCTCCCACTGCTGCCCTTATTTGCCCTGTAAACCACATTTGTTACAAAGAGTGGTGGCTGGTTTCCTAGTCTGTTTTGCTCACTGCTGTGTTCTATCGCATAGTAGGCCTTGGGTAAATGCATGTTTGTTGAATGACTAAATGAGTGGCCACTGACCTGCCCTGCTGACCCTCAGGGTGGCCTGGCAAGTGGTCCATCCATCAGCCTGGCACTGCACCTGCCCAGATGGAGCCAAGCCCCTGAGGAGGAGAGAGAAGAAAAAGATCCTTTACCCAACAGTTGGTCAGCGGGTGTGTGAGCCAGTGGGCATGTGGGCGTGTCACACCTGCCCCCCACCATTGGACCCTCATCCATCATGCCGTCCTCAGGACTCTGGGAGGTAGTGAGCAGGCTCCTCAGTGTACAACCTCTAGAAAGCTTCTGCTCTCTGGTGCACCAGAGAAACTGAGGACTGGAGTGGGCTTCAAAGGCTAGAAGTGGGGACTCTGGGGCCATACCAACTCTAGAGCAATCGAGGGACAACTCTGGGATTCATTTGAGTAACCCTGGGTGAGTCTCTGGGCTCTGAGAGCCCATTTTCTCATCTATAAAGTGAGGATCAAGGAGAAAAGGGTCTGTAGAGATGGACACTGTGCCTGGCATGAACATGGGTGCAGAGGGTGGACTGGCTTAGAAGAGGTGTCCCTGCCTGGCCCCTACTCCTTACTAGCAGAAAGAGGAAGCGATGGCTTCAAATGGTAGGCCCTCCGATTCAGGCAGGTCTGTCTAATTGTCTGGGCCATCAGGAGAAGACTTTGATGGATGTTCTTCCTGCCCAGAGATGCTGCGGGAGGGGGTGGCTGAGTGATGACGAGGCCCCACGGTGATTACAGCTCAGCTGGCTTGACCAGCTGGCTGGGGAGGGAGGGACCATCACACATCGGACTCTCTCCCAGCCCCCCACACCCATTTGCTGGGAAGTCACTGCTTCTCTCGCTCCTCCTCCTCAGCATTTTAATTATAAAAACAAGCCCTTTCCAAGCTGTCATTTCACCTGAATTATAGTGTGGCCTAACAAGTAAATGAGCTAAGATCCTTAGGCACTGAGATGCTTATTCCATAGACGGGCAAACTGACACTCATTCATTCACTCCCAGATGTGTAGAGAGTGCCTACTATGTGCCAGGCTCTGTGCTGAGGCCACTGCTTGCCTGGGCACTCTGGAAGTTACAGGTGGACCACGTCTGGGCTTTGCATCTGCACAGGCCTTCCAGGCAGTGTTGTGGGATGTCATCCCTCCTGGTGGTGGGAGCTCCCTGGCGTTATGGGCGTTTGCTCTGTGCCAGGTGCTGTGCAAGCACTTTAAGTGCATTATTTCGTTTACTCATCCAAGGCAGGCATCAGTGACCCTGTTTTCCAGCTGAGCAAACTGGAGCTCAAAGGTGAAGTGACTTGGTTGGGGTCTCTCTGCTGCTGCACCTGGGGTCTATGCTCTTTCCTTCTCACCAGGGAGCCCAACCCCATATTGCCAGTTCCCACTCTGCTGGGGAAGGGGGAGGCCAGGACTGAGACCATCCCTCCCAGAATCCGACCCCTCCCCTGGATAGCCCAGGCTAGAAACCTGGGTGTGTTCCCACTCCTGAGGCCTTCAGAAAGTTGCTGGCCACAGCCAAGTGATGTGAAGGGAAGGCCACCAGGCCCGTCCCTTGGGTCCTCCCCTAAGGCTGGGCTTCCAACCCACTTCCAAGAAGTCCTTGGCCTCCCTGATCCTCAGTTTCCTCCTCTGTTTCACATGGGAACAATGGTAGCAGCACAGGGCTCTTGTGGGCCTCTTCATGATGCCACCAGGTAAGGCCGTAAGTGGGAGCCGCTGTCACTCACCAGGCCCTGGTGTATGCAATGTCCATGGCCCTCTCAAGGGACTGCAGTGAGGATTAAGGAAAGACCAGGTCGCTGCTGGGGCTATTTTCCTCTTCCTCAGTGCCTGGCCAGAACAGGGGTTCAGAAGACATTGTGGCCTTGATCCCAATGCACACAGGGTCAGTTCTAGGGTTGGGGACAGGTCTCATCAGGACCTGGTCTCCTGAGCCAGGGTAGAGGACTGGACCAACTGGCTGGGGAGCACTAGTGACTGGTGGAGGGGACAACTTTGCTTGGAAGTGGGCTAGCCCTGGGCCACACTGATTACATGTCTGGGTGGCCACTTCCCAGCTGGTAAATGTCACTGGAGAAAGCTGCCGTAGCACCTGACAGGAACCCAGTGGTGGGTGGGAGTGGGTAGACAGCCCCGAGGGTCTTGTCATTCCTCTGCCCATCTCAAGGAGGGGTTGCACCTGGTAGGCTAAAATTCAGTTACTCACCTGGGGACATTTGCAACCACCAGCTCTTTCCTGCTGTCAACCCACAAAGGCCCAAGCCCTAGGGCTGGGAAAGTTCCCCTTTCTTCACAAGTGGGCAATTCAGGGAGGTCCACAGAGGGGCACAGCAGCCCAGGGTCCACAAATGGAGGCAGAGCTGAGTGGGAGTCCCTCACGGCCCACCTCCAGCGGTTTCCTTTGATAACTGATTCAGGACAAGCTAATATAATAGTAAACAGCAATAAGTGCGCACGGCAGGCCACGTTTAATAAACTGCAGCAGCAGGCCCCGTCCCTCTGATCTACAGTCCACATGACAGCCCTGTGGCCCTTCTGCTCTGACTCTGTTGCTGGGGAGAGGGGTGCGCGTGTGTCTGAGCAGTGTGGGGGCCTTGCTGGACCCCTTCTCTGTCCTGTGATCATGATTGTCAGGAGGGGCAGTCTAGGATGGTGCTTTTTTCTGCTCACCTGTGACTGGACTTTCCTTGCCCAGAGGCTGGAGGGAGGAGGAGAGGGCTCTTACTCACCCCAGGTCAGCACCTGGAAGAGCCTCCTGCAGGGTTGGAGGCAAGAGGCAGTCCACGTGCCCCCCCCCCCCACCCCCAGAGGCAGGGTTACATCCTTTGCCCCAACTTTGCTATTAGAACCTGCATTTCCAGGTCTGAGTCCTGAAAACCAAGGTTTGCCCAACACATACTCATCCAGACTCAGCATTTTCCCAACTTGCATTGAAGGGGAGAACATGAGGGTGGCTGGTGCCATTCCTGTGGCCAAGCTGCTTCTGGGCAAACACGCAGCAGCCAGTGAGTCAGGCAGTCCCTGTAACACTATCCCTGAGCTCCCAACCTCCTGGCATCCCCGTCCCCTCTTCCTGACTAAGGAGCTCAAGGTGGGGTTGTGTCTCTGAGCCCTACTCATGGGACTCTCCATCCCTTGCCCAGCATGGACCCTGGGCTCGGGCTGTCCCTGGAGCCTCACAAACCCGCCTTCTTGAGGCAGACACCTGCTCCACTCGGGAGCTGCTCCCTGTCCCCCCTCCTCTGAGCTTCTGGGGACTTTTCCACTTGGCTTGGGGTGCCCTGGCCTCCCGGGTCACTTTTCCCCTTGCCTGGGAAAGGAGGAGGGAGGAGAGAAAAGCCGTATTAATAAAAGAACAGGATACTGCGACTAACTCCACAGCGTGTGCAGCTCAGAATAGCAACGTGCTTTCTCAAGGCAAACAGAACTCCCCAGGTGTTAATGCAAATTCACTCCAGTTAAGATGAAAGAGGGCTGTTTCCCCCTTTGCTGGTTAATATGAAGGACTTAATAGATTCAGCCTCCAACTCAGCAAGCCAGCAAGCGGAAGCCTGGGGGCAGGGCTGGGGGAAGGATGCAGGCATGGGTAAGGAAACCTCCCCTTGGGTGTCACAGCAAGCCTGACCAATGCTGCGGCCCACACCGCCCCCAGCCTCTACCTGAGCTGACAGGGGTATCCGAAGCCCAGAGCTGCTGGCAGCTATTGCCTTCACATCAACTCTGGGCTGGCAGCACAACCACCCCTCCTGAATTTGTGCCAGAGTAGCCTGGGGGAGAAAGGAGAGCCAAAGGGGGATCCCTAACACAGGTTGGCTGTCCCTGCAAGGCACCTGGTTCCAGCCCAGATCCTGGTCATGGCCACTGCCCTGGGATCCTGAGACAGTCACTTGCTTTTGGCTTCCTAGAAAGTGAAGCTGTTTTCACAGAGCCTGGGGGCCTCAGAGTTCTTCTGGTCCAAACCTGACCTTCTCCAGCCAAGGCATGAAAGCACAGAGAGCGGAAAGAACTTATTCAAGGCCACTCAGCTGGAGGCACTCAGAGCTGGTGGAACTAGAAGCCATGGCCAGTTCACCTGGAGCTCAGGCTGAACACCTGGGCTGCCCCCTGCTGGGACAGACAGTCCTTCTGGCCTACCAGCCATGGTCCTCTTCCTCCCAGAGTGGACCCTTCCCCAGATCCGGGCTTTGGGCTGAGCTGCTCACCCCAGACCACTCAAATTTCTTACCATTCATTTTCCCCAGGGAAAATACCCAGGCCTCAAACCGGGCCCCTGCTGAGAAGGGAGGAGAAACGCCATGCATAGCTGGGCTGAGGCAGGTGTGTGCCAGGGGTCCAGGAGAGGCATCACTGGGATTTAAGGGAGATCAGAGAGGCCAGGCATGAGGCTGGGCTGTCCCTATCGGTCCTTTCCATTTGTCAGAATTTAACTCCTCTCTCCCAGGGTAAATGGCTCAGCATGTGCCAACCCAAGACACCTCAGCAGCCTCCTTAGCTTTGTTTACTGACTTTAATTCTTTCAGATCAAAGGCTGCCCCTTCCTCCCTAAGCAGGCAGGCCGGGGAATTACATTATTTATATTGAAAATGGGCAAAGCTCCATGGGGACTTCTTTATGCCTGATAAGAAAAAATTAGGCCACTGTTGTGCCATCCTGGTGCCTGCAGTTGGGTTTTACAGCCCAGGGACCCACAGGCTCAAGGAATTGCTGTGTGCAGAGCTGGGGAGTGTGGCCCACCTGGTTCTCTCCCACCCTGAGCCTCCAGTAAATTATTGACTGGAGCCAAGGGATTAATGTGACAAAACCAGAACATCCTTCCCAGGCAGCTCCAGTCCAGGGTGATCTATCATCTCCTGGGCTTTGCAGCTGGCACTGGGCAAATAGCGCAGACAAACAGGCCAGCTGCAGGGTTATTAAGCTCAGGGTGCAGGTGGAGGTGATGGGAGCCCACTGCGGGCTGGGGTGGGACTGGTCCTTCTGAGTGCTAACATACTCCAGGTCACCATGGTTCTTTTCTCTGCTTCTTCCTGCCTGCTGTCCCCAAAGGAATTATTTAGACAAAGAGCCATCCCACACAAAACCCTATAAATTTCCCATTTTCCAGATGAAGTAACTGCTGAGCCCAAAAGTATGGCTGGTCAGTGGCTGAGCAGGGCTTTGAACCCAGGTTTGTCTGAGTTCCAGGTCAGCAAGGGCTTTGCTGTTTCCTGGGCTCACCCTGTGGTTGGTGATAAAGAAGATTTCCTGTTTCTCAGCGCTTGCTGCCTCTATGACTTGGAAATAACTGCAGGACTGCTACATGCCCACACCCCTTTTCTTAGAAACCTGAGTACATTTGTCTCCCATTCTTCATGTTACTATATTTATTTTTGATATTGTTGCTTTTTTTTTTTTTGTTATTGTTGTTGTTTTCGGTTTTTGGCCAGGGCTGGGTTTGAACCTGCCACCTCTGGTATATGGGGCCAGTGCCCTACTCCTTTGAGCCACAGGTGCCGTCCCATGTTACTATCTCACAGAAGGAGGTCGCCCAGGTACTGCCCAGGACAAGTGCAGCTTAGTAGAGGGGGAAGTGGCTCCTGCTGTTCCCACTTTGGAGGCTCTTCAGATGCCTTGATTTCAGCCCAGAGGCAACATGCCAGGTACTATTTTGGGGCCAGCAGCCCAGTGAGGAATGGGTTTCAAACCAGGAGTGAACACAATGTGAGTTCCTCTCTGAGTCAGCTTGAGTCCTTGCCATGCTAATAAATGGCCTCTAGTTTTCCCCCACACTCTCATTCTGCCCCTCTCACCATAGAGAGGTCTGGAGCTCTCTCCCTGGAAGTGAGCTGCAGTCTCCCCACCAGAGTTGGGACTGCAGCTGGCTGCAGGACCTGCTGTAATGCAGTGATGACAGGCTGCCAGGGAGCCCCGCGCCACCCAGGAGCAGAGCGGAGCCCTTGGTTAGCCTCTCCCAGCTAGAGATGAGGCTGCTTGGGCTGTCTGAGAGGGAGACTGAGAACCTGGGCATGGCTTGACTTTCTCTTCCCCAGATGGGTAAGAAATTGGATGAGACACAGTTGCAGCAATCTTCCCATCAATACCTCCCCCCACCCCCCTCTGGAGTTCTGCTGCCAACTCTTCATTACACGTGGGTGGCTCCCTATCCTCTCCTCCACATGAAGGCTGCTGGGTTAGGGGGCCCTGGGGAACAGCTGCCAGGCACTCCTGCTCGGGGAGGACCAAAGGCAAAGGCTGAAGTGCTGCTGGCAGCAAGGCCACAATGATCCACTCAGGGATCCGGTGGGACCAGCTGCAAATGCTAGAATTAAGCACTGAGTTCAGCCAGCAGCTTGGCATTTACAGCAGGGTCACCACAAAATTAATACTAATAAAAAAGAAAACTACAACCCACGAAACCCAGCAAAGAACTCAGCCAATCTCCTTGATAGCCAAATGCCAGGTGATTTTAACAATTCTAACCCTACTTAATGGCATCTCAGAGTGAACATGTTACTGTCTTCTGGGGTCTGAGGTAGTCTTTTACAAAAAGGTTAGGTAAAAATATTGTCTGGACAACTTAAAATGACCAGTGTTTTCAAAGTGTTTTCTTTGGCTTAGACTACATAGGAAATCAAACTACTTACAATTACTAAAAATAACAATCTACATTTGGGAAAGGAAGAAGTTTCATTTCATTTAATCAAAATATGGTTACTAAGTCTATATATTTAAAGTTAATAAACATGTTAAAGTTTTCATAATTCTTCTATCAACTTCAAGTATCTTTCCAAAATATATAATACAGGGTTGGTGCCCGTAGCACAGTGGTTACAGCGCCAGTCACATGCACCAAGGCTGGTGGGTTCAAGCCCGGGCCAGCTAAACAAGACAACTGCAACAAAAATAGCCAGGCACTGTGGTGGGTGCCTGTAGTCTCAGCTACTTGGGAGGCTGAGGCAAGAGAATCGCTTAAGCCCAAGAGTTGGAGGCTACTGTGAGCTATGATGCTTCAGCACTCTACTGAGGCGACATAGTGAGACTGTCTCAAAAAAAAAAGAGAAAAAAAATATAAAACACTAGTTATGTTTAACTCAAACATATACTATTTGGGAAACTTTTGTGTATTTTGAGGGCCATTATTAGGTCATTTCAAAAGTTTTGTCCGTTTTTGAGTCTACTTTAAACTGTAATATCTCAGTGAATATTTATTCACTTTAATCGAAATAAGCGCCCTTTGAATCAGTGCACTTTTGCCAACGTAACACAAGTCGATTAATTCTGTTGGCATAAAAATTGGGTGCTCGGGATTCAATGAAGTCAACGAAGGCCGTTTTTTCTAGGTCCTGATTGGCAAAGGTTCTATCGGTGAGAAAGTTATCGAAGTGCTTGAAAAGATGGTAGTTGGTTGGCGAGAGGTCTGGGGAGTATGGTGGGTGGGGCAGAACTTCGATGCTCAATTCCTTTAATTTTCGGTGATTTGTGAGACGTGCGGCCGGGCGTTGTCATGGAGCAGGACACAACATGTGGAGCAGGACCTCTTCTGTCGACCAGTGCTGGCTGCTGCTGACGCAATTTTCGGTACATTTCGATTTCCTCACAATAGGACTCTGCTGTGATGGTTTGGCCTGGTTGCAGAAAGTTATAGTGAATCACACCAGCCGCTATCCACCATTCAGTAACCATGATCTTTTTTTGGTGGGGTTTCACCTTTGGGAAGTGCCTGGGTGGCTCATCGGTGTCCAACCACTGTCCTGAACGTTTCCTATTGTCGTAGAGAATCCACTCTTCATCACACATAATCCGATCCAAAAAAGGATTGTTTTGGTTGTGCAAAAGCAATGAAGAACAAACCTCGAAACGTGACAATTTCTACCGATTGTTTAAATCGTGGGGCACCCACTTTTCGAGCTTTTTGACCTTTCCAATACATTTTAAACCATCAAAAACCGCATGGGAGCTGACACCCAGTTCTTCCGCCATCCCACGCACCGTTTGTGATGGGTCAGTCTCCACCAGGATCCTCAAATCCTCGTCCTGGATTACTCTAGATCGACCACTTCGGGGCTCATCTTCGAGGCTAAAATTTCCGGAATGAAATTTCGCAAACCAACGTCGAACAGTGCATTCATTAACACTATCATTGGCAAATGCCTGGTTAATTTTTCGGGCTGTTTCGGCAGCACTTTGGTTCAATTTGAATTCGTAGAGAAAAATTGGCCGAAAATCGCTTAATGACATCATATACTAATAGGCTGAAAAGAATAAAAAAAATTAAAAGTAGAAAAAAAGAACAGCATCAATGTATAGAGTACAAAATTCTCCATTGATCAGTATATACCACGACACAGTAGAATAGATATTTATTGAGATACGGAGTTACAAAAACACATGACATTAAAACGGACAAAACTTTTGAAACAACCTATCTTTATTGGCTTGTATAGCAGACACCTGAGGTGTATTCTGCCAAGTGCAGGAGGCAGGTCTCTTAGAAGTTGTGATAAACATATTGTACCATCTAGATCTCTGATTTTAGGCTTCAGTGATTTGGGATAAGGTTATCCTACAGTATTAAATAGTTTTGGTCATAATAATAGACTTTGCTTAAAACAATACAAACAAAACACAAAAAACATAAGCCCTGGGTAGCACCATAACTCAGTAGGTGGGGCAGCTGCCACATACACCTAGGCCAGTGGGTTTGAACCTGGCCCTGGCCAGCTGGATGGCAATGACAACTGCAACAACAACAAAAAATAGCCAGGTGTTGGCTCAGCGCTTTTAGCTCAGTGGCTAGAGCGCCAGCCACATACACCTGAGCTGGCCGGTTCGAATCCAGCCCGGGCCAGCCAAACAACAATGACAGCTACCACCAAAAAATAGCCGGGCGTTGTGGCAGGCACCGGTAGTCCCAGTTACTCGGGAGGCTGAGGCAAGAGAATTGCCTCAGCCCAGGAGTTGGAGGTTGCTATGTGCTGTGACGCCGTGGCACTCTACTGAGAGTGATAAAATGACACTCTGTCTCTTAAAAAAAAAAGTGCCCAATCACAGGTGTGAGCCAGCATACCTATCAAGAGTATGTTATTTACTTTAAAAGAAATTTCCTAAGTGCATTGCCTTTGATCAAGATGTCAATACAAGAATTAGTTCTCGGTGGCATCTGTAGCTCAAGTGGCTAAGGCACCAGCCACATACACCAGAGCTGGCAGGTTTGAATCCGGACTGGGCCTGCCAAACAATGACAACTACAACAAAAAAATAGCCAGGCATTGTGGCTGGCCTATAGTCCCAGCTACTTGGGAGGCTGAGGCAAGAGAATCGCTTAAGTCCAAGAGTTGGAGGTTGCTGTGAGCTGTGACACCACGGTACTCTACCAAGGGTGACATAGCGAGACTGTCTCAAAAAAAAAAAAAAAAAGCCCTACAGAGATAATTTCCAACTTTAAGAGCAAATATTGTGTAAGCCTGTGACAGTACTTGTGCCTCAGTGGCTCTACCCACAGTGACTGGCCCCTGGGGCCCTGCATGTCATTCCCACCTCAGTCTAGAGTGGGGAACCTCAGGAACAGATGTGCCTGGAGGGAAATTCTAGGCCAGCACCCGTGTAGTTTCCCACCCAGGTGCAGAGAGGAAATGGAAGCACTGGGACCCCTGCAGGGACCTCACCCCCAGCCCCAGTGCCCCCTCAAGCCCCATAGAAGAGGGAGGGAATTCTCTGACAAAGGTATTCTTAGGGGTGTTGGCAGCACTGAAAGAGACCACCCTGTTGCCACCAATACAAAAGGCTGGAGTTGAAGTTGTGAGCAATCAGGAAGGGCAGGCATTCTGTTTCCTCACAGAATGAAAAGAGCTGGCCCCACACCAGCTCATCCTGCCATCTTGGTGTTCTGAGCAACAAACTGAAGAAACTCAAGACAAACATTTCCCAGCTTTAGAATTTTTATTAAAACAATCATTTAGGCTCGGTGCCCGTAGCTCAGTGAGTAGAGTGCCAGCCATAAACACCGAGGATGGCGGGTTTGAGCCCGGCCCGGGCCTGCTAAACAACAATGACAACTGCAACCAAAAAATAGCCAGGCGCTGTGGCAGGTGCCTGTAGTCCCAGCTACCAGGGAGGCTGAGGCAAGAGAATCACTTGAGCCCAAGAGTTTGAGGTTGCTGTGAGCTATGACACCACTCAAGGGCAACATAATGAGACTCTCAAAAAAAAAAAAAAAAACATTTAAATTACAACAGTCCCCCATAATAGAAAATAGCCTTCCATGGTCTGGCCCTGACAGGAGGTGAGACTCAGGCCCCACAGGAAGAAGTGCCATTTGACATCTTGACAACTTTGAAAATGGATGGAGCTTCCCTGAAAGCCCAGGAGGGAGGGCTTGGCCCCAGGGCAACTGGGAAAGGCTGTTTCCCACCAAGCCTGCTCCCTCCAGGGGCGGCAAAGCCCCAGCCTGTCAGCGAGGAACACTTAGTCACCCTTGCTGGTTGTCAGCCTCTGGACCTTTGAAAAAGAAAAGCAAGAGAAACCTGTCCTGGAGATTACAAGACAATCACTCAAGAAGTGTTGTTATGTAATGCCATGTGGTATTGTCTAGCAGGGCCTGGTGGGTACATGAATAATTGGGCGAATGCCATGGGTCAGTCTTGCTGGGGCTAGGATGGAGCCTCAGTCGGGAAGAACCAGGTGGTTCGTGTCAAATAGCTACGGGCTACCAGCGCAGCCCCATGGAGTGTCCCAAGCTGGACAGTGCCTTTCTGAGAAGCATCGTATTGAAAGATTGTGGCCAAGGCGTTTTTCTCAATGGACTTCAGAGACTTCCTGACTTGATAAGTTCCTAGGCTCTAAAAAAATGTTCATTTTAAAAATGACATAGTCACTTCAGCAGCAGGCACAAGTCTCTGAAAATCAAGCAAGTTTTTCATTCTTTCTCCTACTATTGGGGCTCAAGACATTTCTGAGGCCACGCTCCTCTTACCCGTCTGCGGGGAGGTGCTGCTAACTCTTGCTTCAAGGGGAATGGAATGCTGCTGGCCGCTGAGGTCTTGCTGCCCCACCCCCCACCCCCATGTCACTCCCAGTCTACTCCCGATGCCTAGGTGCTCCTGCCACAGCTCAGGCGCCAGCCAGCTCCCTTGAGGCCACATGGCTTGGCATTTCTGGACTTCAGAAGTACACACGCAGTCAAAGAATAAGAAAGCAAAGCTCAACATCAGTTTATAAACCACCATCATGCTTGTAAGCCTCCAGCCATAGTTAAAGAATAAATTTACAGAATTGGAGGAAAGTAACTGGTGGTAGAAATTCAGAAATGGGCTTTAAGCCTGAGGCACAACACAAGAGTCAGACCTTAGTGTGCAAACTCCTGAGGACTCGCCCCTGTGAGGAAGACACAGGGACACTCTTCTAGTCACAGCCAGGTTCCAGATGTGGAGTCCCAGCCTGCATGCCCTCAGGGGCTGGGGTGACACACAGGGCTGGCTTCCTTGGGACAAGGTGGCCTAAGAAGGCAGAGGCCAGACCAGGACACTGTTAGGCTGGCCTTATACAGGGGAAAAAGGCAGGATTTCTGTTAACTTCTCAGTTTTCCAAAACCAGATAGAATGCCCTCAGGAAGCCTCCAGGACCTTTGTCCTGGGTTAGCGTCTTCTTACTAATTTCAGACGCAGGACCTGCACTGCAGAATGACCAACTAGAAAGAGCTGAAGGGCTCCAGGTGGTCAGAACAGCAACATCAACCATGAGAAAAAGAAAGGGCATGAAAGTGTTCCCAGACCCAGGAGTGAGAGAGCCCCTGGGGGTGGCTCTGTGACCTGCTGCTGCCTGGGATGGAGGGAGCTGTGTGCCGGCCTGTGTGGGCACCAACTGAGTGGACAATGCATCAGACTTGTGCTGGGAGTGGCACAAAGGGACTCCACTGAACCCCCAAGGGAATATAAAATAAAGAGCCCCGAGGGGGAGAGGGCCACAGCAATAGTGGGCTGGGAACGGCTTGCTGGCACATGGTGATGGAGCTCAGTGACACGGGCTGGGGCACAGAAAAGTACCTCATGGGGCCTTAGAGCCTAGGTAGCTGCCTGGGCATGGCCAGGAGTGCCCAGCCCCCTACAAGCAGAAGCTAAGTCTGCGGGAAGATGGGAAAGACCCATGGCTGTGGCCCCCAGCTGCCTGTCAGCCTGGTTTAGGGTGGCCAGGGGAGGACAGTGAGTGGACTGTACTGTCAGCTCCCTATATGGCTCTACTTGTTGCCCAGCCCCTCGGCTGGCAACCGGCCTCCATCACAGCTTCTGCCTAAAAAAAAAATCTCTCCCCAGGCACAGATGCCCTGCCTAATCCTCACCAGCTGGCAGCCAGAGCACCGCCTCGGATGCCTGGCGGGGACCCAGCACTTTGCTCGTCTCAAGCTGTAGGTGAGCTCCCTGACATGGTGCTGCAGGCGGGCCGCTCTGGGCCTGGGCTCAGCTGGGCTGTGCTTCTTCACTGCATGCCAGGTCCTCACCTGTGGAGTGATGAATGTTCTGGAACCCTGGGTGAGGTAAGTGTAGTGGCACCAGCCTCCGGGCCTCCAGAGCCTCTGCACTTCACCCCTATACACTTCCCAGACTGGATTGTGAGGCTAGCACTGGACTGGAAACACACGCTAGGCGCCTTGGACCAAGGATGTATGGGAGCCCACATTGGACAAAGAAAGACACACAGAGACTCAGGTCAGGAGAAGTAGAACACCATGGCAGGAAGCTCTGCAGGGTCAGAGTTGAAGGCAATTGCACATAAAAGAGGTTGGGCTCTCCACTCAGCCAGGGAAAGTTCCAGAGCTCCCAGGCAAGCCCCCAGCCAGCCCCCCACAGATGGTTCCCGCGGTGTCTGGCCCATCC